>VYZR01009594.1:5271-19240 GCA_013400675.1 Oxylabes madagascariensis | reverse complement strand
GAAACTTTCAGGGCAGGAATCATGTACTGCTAAAGCCCACATGTGTTCTCTAGTGCTGCAAAACAACGCACAAAGGGTCTCACAGTGACTGTGTTTGAAGACTAAGCATCATCTCTCATCCAATTATCCTGATTCTTTTTACTGCTTTTTCTGCTCTTTCTTCTGAACCTTCCCTATTTGTGGGAATTCAAACTGCAGACAAGTGTGCTGCTAACCACTGAAGCCACATACCTGCCCTATGAAATCCACTCACTCATACATCAATTCCGCAACAGTAGTACCTCACCACTGATCCTGACAGTTTGTCACTCATATGCCTTTTTTCATATATGGTTTTAGTCTTGTGTAATCAGAGTTGTCTCTTCCATCGTGAAATTCATGAAATTTCACACAGCCTGGAAAATCAGCCTGACTTCCTGAATAGTGTGTTAATTTCTGTTTAGTTCACTAATTTCTTTCAATGAAATATTCAATCTTGATCTTAAAATTTCTCGTACTGGTGTCATTGAAAGGTCACCCCATTTCTCCAATCTGAAATTCACATTCATTCACTGAAGGCCTCTATGAGCCATGTTGATCCTGACATTGTGAACTCATTCAACTAATTAGTACCTATGTCCACAATGGAATTGTTTATGAAGCTCTATCTAAGCATACTTAAGATTTTTCAGGTCAAGACTGAATGGCTTGATGACTTGGCTTCATTGAAAAATACTGTTTGCTCATGCCCCTTATCCTAACTCACCCAGACAACTCTGTATCACTGAACTCTTTGCTATTTACTGAACCTCATGTTCTTTGCAAATTTCTGCAGTTATGACTTTGTGGTGGTTGTCTAGACCACTGATTAATAAAAAACAAACAAAGAGGTTTAATGATAGACTCTAGAACAAATTGCTGGAAAACTACTGACACTGACCAATGTGCTTGGTATTTACTCACCTACACCTGTGTTTTGATATGCATAAAACAGATTTTAAAGCCTATTTAATAATGTTTGGAAAGGTGACTTTGCATTATTCCATTTTATCTAGTTTGCATTGAGCTACATCAACAATTAAAATTCTGATCTGGGACAAAATAATTTACTTGTATGCTTATCTCTGAGAATACTTTTACATGAACATTTTTCCATAAATGGGATAAAGACACATTTTTACCATGAACAGGAGATCCTTCCTCAGCAAACAGATAAGGTTCGAGATTCTTCAGAGAACTTCTGCCCTCAAGTCGTGCAAGCAGCTTTTAAAGACAAGACAAAGAGCCATGCTGTTAACTTAAAATAATGGACCTCAGGAAACAAATTTAAAGGATTCTAAGAACTGACAGTTTTCCATGACAGTCCTATTGAAAGATTAATCTGATTTAAAAAATGTTTTTGTAAATATATATGGAAATGTATAGTCTGGACTACAGCAACAGAAGGTCCCAGCCTTACAAGCATTGAGCACACAGATTCAGAGGCAATGAGGACTGGAGATGTGAGGAGAAATAAAGTTTAAAAAGCAAAGGGACATTAGTGAGAGGGATCACTTTGGGTACACTGCAGTGCTGCCATTCCAAAGCACAAAGGGAAAGAACATCATTTGTAACAACCATCGCCTCCAAAAAAAATACTGGCTGAGAGGTGAAACCTTACCCATCATCAATCCCCTGGGCCAGCCTCTCTGAGTATTTTTAAGTAAAACCATGTGCATTTCACCTGAAAAGTTACACAGGACTCCTCTGGGCTACAATCCTATTATGTAATAGTTACTTGTTCAAACAGAGTATGGATTAAGAATGTTCAAAAGTAATTAAGTCACCAGTGGCTCTGCAAGAACTTTTCTAAAGCAAGCTTAAATTTGTTAAACAAGTTCTCCAAAGCCCCTCGTAAAGTAAGCCCATTGTAAAACTAATTAGTTCAAAGATCATGGACAGTTTCTTAAATTGAGAGGTATTTGCATAGCAAGTAGACAGGTATCCACAAAACCTGTGTTATTAGTAGTTCTGGCACACTGTGTAAAGTGAGAATGAACTTTTTCCCTGGTGCTAGAGCTGTTATTCCCCACATGGATCAGCACACATGAGAAAGGACATCATTGGGATGCTCAGTGTCACCAGAGCACCTGCCCTGGTGACAAATACCACATTCTCCAAGACACCCAGCTGTCATTCAAAGATCTGAACAAAACAAATCCTGTTCAGTTTTATCCCATCCTCAAGACCAAAAAAGCAGTGAGCACACACACCTTCAAACAACTTCTGCCTTCACTTGCTCTCCTCCTTGTCACATCCATGAGCAACATTTGCTCTGAATGATCCTAAAAGTTCTTTGAACAGTTGTGTGTGTTTGCCTTTAACAGTAAAATGAAACTCCATTAAATGGCTCTGAATTTACTTCAAGTGGTCACAATGGGAATCTAAGTGTGACATTTTCATTGACATTTTACAAGTCCCTTCCATTAACAAAATGTCAGTGCTTTTGCCTTGGCCTCTTCACATGTATCCAGGAGTTTTCTGACTCATGCTCTGAAGGGCCAATAAAACACTGGAATTGACCTTGCTCTGGATCAGCAGATCCTCCCGTTACACTTCACACATTTGTGCAGCACGGGAAACACAGGGTGAACTCCTGGGAACCAGCAGGGTCCCATGACATGAACAAAGCAAAAATCCAGATTGACATATGTACATAAGAACACAGGAACGTAACTTGGGGCACAAAAACCTGCAGCTCTCAATGCCAAGAGGGCCTGGGTAGACCCCACATGTGCAGCTCTTCTGGGCAAGCAGCTGCCTGGCCCTGGCCACGATGAGGAGAGGCTGCACCCTCTGAGGAGGAGAACCAGGAGTCTCTCACCCGTTCCTCAGCAGTGGAAGTTGAGGGAAAGAGGAAAACCACCACAGGCTGCTGCTTTCTGATGCTCTTCACTTCTTAGCAGAGGAAGCACCGCTGAGGCACACAGGGATAACGGGGGCTCAACGATGGGCAGCCACAACTACTGCTGGCCTGAACACATTGCTGCAGCCTCCTGCTCCTGAATTAATCTCTACATTAACAAATATACCCTCTGCAGTTTATTTTTTCTGCAACAGTGAGCCCGTCTCCTCTTAGACTATCAACTCTTTTAAGTTTACTGAGACAGCTCTGGAAACACACAGTAAATGGATCGCTATCATTTAAATATGAATCTGCCGTTATTTAGATGACAAATTTATATATTAATTTTAAATAACTACAGGTGCTTTCTCTGAGCACTGCTCATGTAGGTAATTTATGGTAATTTGCTGATGATAGCGCACCTGTGTTTTTATCAAGCTTGTATTTACTTCCGAGTTCTGAAGCAGAATCTCCAAAGGCACTTGCCTCATTAGTGCCATGCTGGGAGCAACAGGGTTCCTGGCAGAAACAGCCAACAGTTTTCCTTCAGCTCTCACAAAGGTTTGTCCATGCTGCAGCAGAAGTGATGGAAGCAAAGCTGAGATGAACACACCACGCAGGCATCCCTCACCTCTGCCCACATTACAGCCAGGGACAGCACGGGCTGTTCCAAATGGAGCAAGGGCCACGGTGGCTCTGCTCCAGGGGAGGCATTCCCATTTTGCCTCCTCACATGTTCCTCTGGAAAATGAGAGGGGGAGAAATCTACAGCATGTCAAGGAGGGTGGATGTCAGGTGTCCCGAGCTTTGTCACAGACAACGTACAGAACACAGCAGTACAACACCACTGGAAAGAACATTGGAGCGGGAAGAGCTTAGAAAAAAATCCCAAGTCAATTTCAAATCCCATTTTACAGACTTCAGTCTATAATCGAAGTGTAGGTGCTCATTTCTTCCTCCATAAGCCCCTCATCTTTTTTTACACAAAACACCACCCTTTAGCAACCTGCTAGTGGCAGCTCCTCCCTCTTAGGTGCTCTTTGCAAATGTAATTATGCCAGCAAGAAACTGCACAAATGTGCAGTTACATGTAGAGAACAAGCTGCACAGCAAAAGTTCAGCAGCAGCTGGGTTAAATGTCATTAATGACAAAGCTGACAAGACTCAAATATTTCAGCTATGCCTTCTATAATTTATTGTCCTTTTAATAAACAAACATGCATATGGCCAGTCCCACTGACTAATGCATGTTCCTACTCTGTTGGTTTCAACAGAGCTGTGCATCAATGGAAGCACACACGTAGGTCTTGTCAGGAATGAGAGATTACTTCATTAAAATGTTAAAGAAATTCAAATTAAATACTCCAGCTCTGGTAGAGGCTGTGAGCTAACCTACAGGCTATTTACACATACAAACCTATCTCGAGTACTAGACAAAATTTAATTCTCAACCACTATAACCGCTCTGAGCTTTTGTAAACTTTGGGCATGAAGACATATGTAACCTATTTATCATTGCTTTTATTGTGATATACCAAAGTTCTAATTTGTTGTATTAATTAAATTCAATAACAAAAGCACAATACTGCGGTCTCAGTACAACTCAGTAAAATCTGACTTTATGCATGAGACTATTTAAAGAAGTATTGTTTTAAATTAAGTGTTTTCTGTTTCAAGGGCTTTTACCATTTTTTGTCTGGACAGTGTGTTCATACATTGACTTTTCTTAACCCATTGGTTGTCAACTCCTCTTGTTCCAGGCTGGATATCTATCCATTGCAGGCAGCTGATCCATGTGCATTCCCCATTGGCACCACTCATGGGGACAAATAAATTCATTTACCCCTTGGACAAAGAGCACAGCCCATGTCCTTAATTTCTGTCTATTTGCCAGTAGTGGACATCTGGTACTAATTATTTTTTTTAAGTGTCAAAAGGGCTTAAAAGCTCAAGTCCCACTAAAAACCACACAGAGCTTTAACAATAAATAAATAAGTATTATCACACTTTTCTGTTTTATGTGAACTATTCAGCATATTCTGCTACAGTTACACACAAATCTCCGAGCAATTAAGTTGATGATTTCAAGTGGAAGTTTCTAACAAATAAAACATCCAGAAATGAAAAAAAAAAAAACCGAATAAAACAACACAACAAAATCCCGACACTAAAACCTCTTTTCTCCTAAAGAGGAGGAAAACAATTCCACCTTACATACTGTTTATTTATAGAATGATAAAGTTGGAAGAGACCTTTAAGATCATCAAGTCCGAACCTTTAAATGAAACCTTCCTCACAGGTCTTCTTCCTTAGGCATCCCCTCCAGCTCTTGGGAGGGGAGCGCGAAGGGAATATTTATAAAGGAATTATCGAGACACCTGAACCAAGCTCCCCCGGTGCTGCAAGACGCGCCCATGGCAGGAGCCCGCCCGTATCCCCACACAAAGGCAGAACAGGGACCCAGGGGACCCTGATTCCTCCTGGACCCGCGGGGAATCCGCCGGGAAAGCCTCCGCGACCTTCCGGGGGCGGAACTCCCTCCCTCACGCACCGCCCCCTCGGGAGGCCCCGCGGGGGTGAGGCAGGGAGGCTCGGCGCTCCCCTTCTCCCCCGGCTGCGGCCTCGCCCGGCCCTCCCCGCCCATGTGCCCGGGCCCGGGGCTGAGGGAGCGGGGCGGGGGCCGCGCCTCACCTGCGTGCCCGACTCCGCCCCGCCGAACGCGTCAGCCATGGCGGCCCCGCGCCCGCCAACGCCGCCCCGCAGCGCCCCCGCCCGGCCGCGCCCTCTGCGCCTGCGCGGCTCGGCCCCCCGGGAGCGCGGGGAGGAGCCTGCGGGCTGCGGGGTCGTCGGTTCGAGTCCCGCCTCCGGCTCAATTCATCACCGCCCACTCGCCCGTCCCTCGTACGCGGCTTGGGATTCCTTGGCTTGGGATTCCTTGGGAGAATGACAGAGTTAAATAGGTTGGAAAAGACCTCTGGGGTTATCGAGTGCAACTTATGACTGAACACTACTGTGTCAAGCAGACCTTGGCACTGAGTGCCATGTCCAGTCTCTCGGTGAACACCTCCATGGACGGTGACTCCACCACCTCCCTGGGCTGCCCATTCCAGTGTCTCATCACTCCTTCTGAGAATAAATTCTTTCTGGTGTCCAACCTAAACCTCCCCTGGCACAGCTTCCAACCATGTCCTCTCGTCGTGTCCCGAGTTACCAGAGAGAAGAACCTGACCCCCACCCACAGACAAGCTGTTTATTCATTTTCGAAGACTTGTCTTTCTATAGATGTGAGTTTTTTCTGCTCCTGCTGGAAAGGGGCAGGTGGCTGGGCTGGTGTGACTCAGGGGATGCTCCTTGGTGACACTGGATAGCTGTGACTCAAGGGAAGCTCGTTCGCGTGGCTGCGATTAAACTCTTGACGCCTGCGAAATTGCTCTTTGCCAAAGCCAGCTATCAATTATGGCTTAAATTAAAAGGGATCTAGAGTATTTTTAATAAGCCCTTGGAATGAACTGGGCTTGCGTGGTGTGCGATGCTCTGAGGCAGGAGCTCATGGTCAGCGGCTTGGTCAGGTCAGCAGCCGTGTCCCTGTGGTCAGCAGCAGGACCTGCTCCTCCCGGACCACGGCCCGTCCACGGCAGTTGTGCAACCTGGGCAGGCAAGAGGGATGGGCACAGGCAGAACACGGCAGAACCTGTTTGTTTTTTCCATAGGCTAAATGCAAAACCAGCAGGATAAGAACATCCCAGTATCTGCATATCAAAGATCAGTAATGATAGCATCCCTTTGGGTCTGGTGAGGTGTGTCCAACCACTGCACGTCCTTACAGTTAAGAGGAGAAACTGGTAGTGAAGTTCTCTGTTTCTTCAAAGAAATCATGTTTGTCTATAAAAAAGAGTTTCTACTAGCAGGCACCACAATAGAAAATCTAACCTCAGATGCAAGGCATTAGCTTTGTTTACTCTGTCAATCCTCTTTCGACCCAAATTACGCAGCTCCAATACAAAACACACTGTTGCTGCCACTTGACTAACTCTAGATGGATGCCATCAGATAGATTAAACCCAACTTAAACCTCTAGCTTCGCTGTCCAGTCCTAATTCTGCTCATTAAAGTCCAGAAGGGAGATGTTCGCTCTGCACAGCCTGAGTAGTCTTTGTCTTTTTCTGTGTATGGATACACATGCCAAATTATCAGGAGCGTGGAAGGTGGTTTCCTGGTGAGAAAGACTTGGATGGCCATGGGGAGGGCACAAAAATGCAACTACAATACTTTTGGTTTCATTGTATCTGGTGGGCTTTGCATTTTGGAAGAAGTCAACATAAGGGACAGAATTTTAAGAGCTGTGTGTCTGAGTATTCCTACAGTACCTCAGTGGTCTGAGCCACGTTCCCTGGAAGAGTTTAAAAGCTTTGTTAATTAGTAGTGATTGCCCTTGAAGCTGACTGAGGAGTGACCTAACCCAAGAGCAGAGTGGACTCGCTGTGACGACAAAGACACTACTCACTGCATCAACCACATGATTTTGTTTTTTTATAATTATAGGTTCTTTGTTGCTCTTGTCCTCTAATTAAAGACGTTGCACTAATGTTTAAAAAGTGATTGCTACTTGAATTTAGAGCCATAAAATATACAGATGAATGCCATTTGACTGAAGCCCACTCCTACCTCATCGCTTACCATTGTGAGTGTCCCAGTAGGGTTCTGTGGGAGCTCTTCTACTGCACGGCTGAACACAGTGAGCACAGCTTGGGCATTACGATCTAATGCAAAGTGAAGTATCACAGTTCAATGGAGATCAAGCAACAAATATTTGAGAGAGAGGGTAAAAACATAGAACTCAACTGAGCAGCAAAAAAAAAAAAAAAAAAAAGGAAATTAAAAAAGTTTAAAAAANAAAAAAAAAAAAAAAAGGATATTAAGAATGTTTAATAGCTTGAAATAGTTAGCACATAATAATTAAAAATGTGTAAATCAAATACACTGGTCACCTTAATAGGCAGATTGCACATCAGCGGTCAGCATTGCTGGCATCTTACCACATTTTGTAATATTTTATCAAAGCTGTCTATGTAGTTCTCATAGTTCATCTTTATTTTTTTGTTTGTTTGTTTGTTTTTCTGCCTGCATGGTAAACCTCTTCATTGACCTTGCTTCTTAGGAGAAAAACAGTAACATAGGTAAGGAGAGAAATTCTTTACCACTGATTTCGGCAGAGCAAGGATTTTAATTGCACCCTCTATTATTTTCGCTTCTGGTGGGCTTATTTATTTATTTATTTCTATGTCTTTGTTTATTTATTTATATGTTTTTATTTGTTTATTAATTTATGATTAATTCTTTCATATTTTTCTGTAGCATTTCTGAGTGATAGTGGGCGATCCAGGAGAACAAGATCCCACCCACCCCTCACTCTTCCTTCATAAACAGCAGAATCCTCTTTAAAGCAATACAGCTCTAAGTAGTTCGTAGTATCCAGGGTCTCCATGCCCCAGCACACCTGTTTCTACAGGCAGAAAATTAAGTGTTCCTTTGTTTGGCATGAGGGGAGCCTGAGGGGGCCCCTGGAGCCACAGCACTGCTCAGGCAGCAATTCAGCAGCAGGAACAAGGACTTTCCTAACAGAAGAAAGATCAGACTCTAGGGGTGAGCACCTCTGTCTTTATGAAATGTGTATTCCCCTTTCCTAATCTTGATTTTGAACATTTCCCACACTGGCATCCTGTATTTTCCACTGCATGTGTTTAAGACCTGCATTGTTGCAAGGAAAAATGAGAGTGCAAGAGAGGAAGGTATTTAAAGTGGATTTCCAGCCCTGAGCAAAATAATTTTTTATTGTATTTTTAAAAAAATTATTTGCTTATTCATACATTCACTATTGTTAATTTCAGCCAGCAGAAGGAAACTGGGATGGGTTCTGGAGAAGGAAGGGCTAGCTCAGGTGCCCCAGGGTTGTTGAGAGTCTACTGTATATATAAAAATTTATTTTTAAGATGCAAAGTCCTAAATTTAAATTGCCAGTTGATCTACAATAGTCTCAAGAATTAGACTTTAGATGGCAGTCTAAAGAACTTACAACCTGTCCTGGAACAAGGCCTGAGGTAAGAGCTTAAACAAAAGGGGAAAAGCATGAAGAAAACCAATGCTGACAGGAAAGTTAGATTTTGTGAGGATGTTTGCAAAAAAAACACATCGAACTTTTATATTTAATTAAGTAACAGCTAATTTAGAAACTGGAATGTAAATGCTTCCTCCTTTGAGCGTTTTTGGGTTTTTTTTCCCAGCCACAGAGATTTTGCTCCAACATAAGCTTCATCATTTTCAGTGTATTGTCACTTAATGTTCCCTCACAAGATTTGTGTGGGTGACATTCCAGCACAAACCAGCTCCAAACAGATCTTCTAGCTTGAAAACAGTTTGTTCATGTAGTTGAACTAAACTCTTTCAGTAAAGTCAATTGTTGTTTTCCCAATGAATGTCCAGACTCTTAAATACCTTCATTCCAGAGGTGAGAAATTGACTCTTCCAAAAGTCATTACACAAAAAAATCACTCCCAGAAACAAACCAGAAAAGTTTTGAGTTGAGTCTTATCTCCTCCTTTGTGTAGTAACGCTCAAACCCCAAAAGGTCTATCAACTAAAGACCATCTCAAAGTTGTAAGCAGACCAAAAAAGTATTAATAATAACAACAGAAGAAGTAGTGATAGTAAGAATTAAGGCTTAAAGTACGTGTTGAGTCTCCATGTAGTGAATGCCATCAGATTAGTTGCAACCTCTCTGTTGTGTGACTCCTCCAGTTTCACAGAACTGATTTCAGCCTCACTGTTCCAAGTTTCTCTCAATGAGTGAAGTGATCTGTCACTGGGTTTTATTAGATTTTTGCTTCTATTTTTTAGAGCAGATGGCTGATTCTTTTTACCTGGAGAGCTGCCACTTTCTTTAGATGTATTTGGGCATTATGGTAGTCTAATTTATCTGTTTATTTGAGAAATAAGTAACCTAAATTGCAAATGTGTTATAATTTCACTGACCTCAGAAAAGCTGATAGATTTGCTGCATAGATTTCCTGAATTTTGTTGAAAAAATAAAAACAACCCCACAAAGCGCAAATAATTTAATCCACTGGTAGCTGGACTGCTAGGCATGAAAAAGCAAGTCCAGTTCTTTATTAGTTCTGGCATCTATGATCATAGATTTATAACATGGTTTGGGTTGGAAGGGACCTTAAAGCTCCACTAGTTCCCATCCCCTTGCCATGGGCAGGGAACCTTCCACTAGACCAGGTTGCTCAGAGCATAATCCAATCTGGCCTGGAATAGTTTCATGGCCAGTTGCTGGATGTTCTGCTTTACCTTTCAGCTTGCAGACATACATCAGAAATAAACTTGCTCTGTGTAGCCATTCACCTGTATTTATCTCTAGGTTTCTTATTTGCCTTTCATCAGCTTGTTTTCCTGAGCTGGAATTACTTCATGTTTGTTTGGACCACATTGTCCTTTTCCTGCAGCTACTTCTGTCCTGCCTGAATGATTCTGCCCTGGCTCACTGCAAAGTTGCCAGATACCCCTTCCTTGGACTTGGTTTGTATTGGTGACCCAGCCAGGGGCATTTTCTTCCTTGTCTAGAGGCACAGTTTCAGGTTAGCAGTAAGTAAGCAAGGCCTACAGAGAAGAACACGTGATTTGTAAAGCCACTTTCGTAGTCAGCACTGACTACAGGTGAAGTTTCTCTTTCAGTACTTGAGCTCTGACCTGCAGCCCATGGAGGGAGAGGTCTTGTGTTTGACCTTGTGAACCTCCCTCTCTGCTTGTTCCCCACTGAAGGGAATAAATAAAATTTTGCCTTGGTCAAACATGCTTGTGAAAATGTCCTTTGCCTTCTACGGTGCTGTTCAATGAAGTATGAATGATCTTTCTAAATTCTGCTCCTGTTACCATTTGCTTGAGTGTTGATGCCCTTACAAACCCCAAGTTTTACAAAGAATCCATGCAGGCGCCATTACCCTGCTGAAGAATTCACACAAGTCCTAGGCCTGTCAATAGGAGTGAATCAGTATCTTAATTAATTAGGTATTTATGCTCCCCTAGGCACACTGCTAAAAAGGCATCCTCTAGTAGGGTGGTTGGCTCTGAGTTCAAGCTGACTGGTATTTCTTGGTGAAAACAAACCACAATTTGCCTGTGTGGTACAAAGAACTAATGGTACATTTCAAGTGGGCAAGAAAAATAACTGTATAATCCAGGCCATTTCGTTGTTGTTTTTTTTTTCTTTTTTATTTCCTTTTTTTTTTAACTGACTAGGGAATCCCTATTTTATCCTTTTTACACAAATTTAGCATTAAAGTTTCTGTTTTCTGTAATCCCCATGGACCTCCTGTCAGCGTGGAATATACATCTATTTCTTTTCTTTTTGATCTTAACACTTGTAAGTAATAAATAATTGATTGCCCAAGGAATTCTGGGAATATATTCAGCCTTAAATTGAGCACTAAACTATTTGCAAATGTGCTTAGGCACTAGCCCAAAAGATACATCAAAAGAATGTCAATGGATATTGGGAAGTGAAGTGCCATCATATGTTGAAATTAGGAAGCATAAAATATAAGTAGAGCGATAACACTGTCAGATCTGCTGCCAGTAGTAATAGAAAAAGGTATGTTTTTATAGAAGGTTATAAACTGTTGTTCAAGCCACACCAGACTTTTACCTCACTCCAGACCCTATTCAGGGAATGCCTTGTTTTTGACTGTTGTCTTAAAACTGGGACTTGACAGTGCTCTCATCCCAGAGATACCTAAAGCTGAGCCTGAACAGCCTGTGAGCTCCATCTGTCAGAAAGACCTGGGGTGCATTTACTGCAATGCCTGCCCATCTTTGGCACTGCAGACAGGTTTTCTGTGGCAGTCTGATTTCACCACGGCTCCAAGCCCCCACATAAGCTTGCTCAGTGAAGTGACCAAGTCTGTCCTACTGTGGATAGACTGTTTGTAGGGTCTGAGCTAACCTCATTACACCTGCACTGCTGTGCTTCCAGCAGAGTCATATCCCAATATCTCGATATCTGTGAATCAATTTAAGTGCTGTGTGATGTTTGCCTTGCCACTACTCCTGAAGCTCAAGTCTGCTCTTCATGGAGCACATCCTTTGGGAATTCACTTACAAACACACAAATGACAAGATGGTAACGACAAGGAAGAGTGAGGATGGATTTATTTACCAAAGGTAAATTGTTCTTGACCAGCCTGGTTGCTTTTTATGATGANCAGTCTCCTGGTACTGTGGAAAGCTGCATTATCCATGATGGATGTTACATCAGCCTTGGAGAGTCTCTTGTGTAAGGCAACTGGCAGTACCTGCTGTGAAGTTGCACATGTGGAGAGTTGCAGAGAACATCCTGCACCCTTGGCATGCTTGTAGTTCTGTCNTAAAAAGATAAGAGAATGGATTTAATATGCTATCTCTTCAGTGAGGCTTCTATAGCATCCTTATCTGGAAGATGAAGAAGTACAGCTTGGATGAACAGACTGTTAGATCAGTTGAAAACTGACTGGACCATGAGGTTTGAAGAACAGTTATCAACAGCCCAAAACTCAGTAGTTGTGTACCCCAAGATTGGTGGTGTTCAGTATTTTCATTGTGATCAGTGAGAATGCAAATTCTAAAAACCTGTGTGTGATACTGAACTAAAGGAAATGATTAGCACCCTGAACAAAAGAGCTTCAGTCCAGAGGGACTGAAAACACCTGTGGATTGGACCTTAAGACATTCAGTAAGGTGTGTGAAGCCTGGTACCTGGAGCAGAATAACCTCACGCAGCAACACAAACTGGAAACTCATTGTGAAGTGTGGAAACTTAGAGCAAATTTGAGGGCAAGGGCCACAGTTTTTGTCTTGGAGGATTGAAACTGGATATTAGCAGAATTTCTTCAGTAGGAGGACAATACAGTTTTTGGAAGAGTTGTGAAATCTCAGTCCTTGAAGATTTTCAAGATTCAGTCAAATAAATCCACAGCTGGTTCAATTTATAGTTGGTGACAGTCTGGCTTTGAGTGGGAGGTTGGCTCAAATGGCCTTTAGCAGCTTATTCCTGTTTCTCTGATTCTGCAATCCTTATTTCCACACAGCAGCTAGACGAGTCCCAGGTGAGTTTGCCTGCCTGGGTCTGTAAGGTTTTCCTTGCTCAGAATTTTCTCAGAAGTTCCAGTCTGTGCAAACTAGACATCTGTGGCCATGGCTATGGATCAAAGATGGCTTTCCAATTGCTTTTTCAGAGCCTTCTCAGTCTCCTGGTACTGTGGAAAGCTGCATTATCCATGATGGATGTTACATCAGCCTTGGAGAGTCTCTTGTGTAAGGCAACTGGCAGTACCTGCTGTGAAGTTGCACATGTGGAGAGTTGCAGAGAACATCCTGCACCCTTGGCATGCTTGTAGTTCTGTCATGAGGATGGAAGATGGTCATGGGAGCAACACAGATTTGAGTCAGTCAGCAGCTTAACAATCTGTAGTTCTCCTATCAGAGAATAAGGTCTGGCAAAAAACAAAAACTTTCTTGTGGACTCTCTAGGCTGAATAAAAACAGGTTGAATGGATATCTCATCCTCAAAATCTCCAGGCAGAAGTGTTTTGGAAGTTGCTGAGACATCATAGGTTAACAATTTGAGTGTGAAAACTGCCCCATGAAACATTTTTTCTG
The DNA here is from genome assembly GCA_013400675.1 of Oxylabes madagascariensis. Lineage (NCBI taxonomy): Eukaryota > Metazoa > Chordata > Aves > Passeriformes > Timaliidae > Oxylabes > Oxylabes madagascariensis. The sequence continues at coordinate 5,685 of VYZR01009594.1, read as the reverse complement.
ATCTTAACGGTAAATACACTAAGATATTTGAATGAAAGGAGGCCATAGTTAAAATGAAGGATTTAAAAAATGCTCTTGTTAGCTCAGCTCACTGGTGAATTAGAGTACAAGACTTAGCTCTTTGGGTTTTGAAATACTGAAACTCCCCTAGGATGGGAGACCTCTTCCTACTGCTTGTTAAAGAAAATAGCCATCTAATATTCTGCTAGGTTAGATGGCTTGTCATGGCCTGGGAACATAATCCTGTGTTTTGGTTTCCTGTATTCCCATATTGTGTCCTGACACTACTGAAAAAATTCACTTTGGGATAAGTAGCGTTTCTCTAATTTTCAAATATATTCACTTTGCTTGTGTTTATACCTATTTCAATGCTCGATTTTCTGCACTTGCCCTCACAATAAACTGCTGATAGAA
>VYZR01009568.1:669-28012 GCA_013400675.1 Oxylabes madagascariensis | reverse complement strand
AAAAAAAAAAGAATTAAAAAACACCTATCGTGGTAAAGTATACACATTAATGTAATATTTTTAAATTAAAATCTAAAGTTCTTCTGTTACAGAGATAAGATGGAACCAGCTGAAGCAATTGTGATGGAGGATTGGTGAGCGACTGTTTAAAAACCTAAGTTAATAAACTGTATAAAAATGTTGTTTATGCAGTTTATTAGATCCTTAATATCTAATGTTCTATGGGTGTAAATGTTTTCTACCTTGTTCAACTGAGATAACTATTCATTACAGTCTTTGCTGTTTTGTCTTCCATAGGTAGCACAGAAGAATAAGTAACAATTCCAAATTACAGATATTATTAATTGTATGTTGCTCAGTGCTTGCTTTCTTACTTTTATTTGTTTAATTATCATACATGCATAGATGTGTGGAAAAATATAATCTCCTTTTTTTAGAACAGTTGCTATTACTGAAGTTCAAATAAGAGAAAAGAATTAACCAGGTGTAGTCACAAGGAAAAATTGATCTGCTTTAAAGGGCTCATCATCTCCAAATAAGAGAAATCTAGTTTCCCTTGATGAGTATGGACATACCTCCTGTTATTGATAGTGATCCTGACTGATAGAGCACTTGTATATGTAAAACAGGAAACACATAGCTGAAAAACATAGCATTTTGAAATACTATGAGAAGCAAAGATGAACAAATGAAGTGTAGAAATTTTCAGTAGGGTGAGTTATATTTCAAAAATATATACACTTAGTGTAGCTTTGCACAGTTTTTAGTTTAATTTAGAGCACCCATGTATAAATTGATGGTGCTGGAATAGTTAGAAAGCTAAAGGTCCCCAGTGATGGGGATATCAAATCACTGCATATCTGGATGTTATATGTACTGTGCTGATGAAAAATTTTATTTTGTTATGGAGGAGATGAGGAGGTGACTTTAGACACTGATAGCAGGAGGTTTCCTGAGACAAGAGCTGTACAGTGGCCATGTCAAGCAGCCCAGCAAGGTGGAGTGCTCCCAGCTGCCTCTCTGGAGGGACACCAGCAAGCAAGAAGGACTTACACATGCAAATTGCTTACAAAAAGATAATCAGTTTAGAACTGGGTCTAGCCAGAAGTGAATATGAAATGTACCCTTTGGTTTCCAGTGGGAATGTAATCACTTATATGGGATCCAGCTGTGTTTGTACCAGAATCTAGAAATCATTTCTGCATGTCTAAGCTGTCTGGTAATGCATGACTGTTTGGTGTAACTTTAATCTAAATGTATGATTTTAATGACACAATATTTTTAGAAGTGACACTAAATTTGCTAGAAACTTTTTAACTGTGTACTGAACAAAGAAACTTTTGAACTGTGTGCATTTGGGCTAGGTTTTGATCAGTCGTTGCAGATTACAGCATCTGCCTGTAATTTTTGTAGTCTCACAGGCACCAAGCAAGGTTTGCAGTATGTCAGAAAAATGAGCAAGTTGCTCTTACTACAACAGCAATAAAAGATGCTGGCCATCATACTTGGTGGAAATCCTTCCTTGATTTCACTCGCATCACCTACTGAAATTTTTAATTAGGCTGTCAAATCTGGAAGTGTGATCCTGTGAATTGCAAGAATTTGGTTAATTGTGCAAACTATTAAACTGGCTATAAAATAAAATATTACGTAAACCAAGTAGCAGCCATGCACCAGTCAAGAGCTACAGGCCACCCTCAGATGCACATGAGGCAAGACCAGGTAGGAAAAAGCAAATGCCTCCAAGAAGATCAGCTGCTCGGTCCTGGTTGAGGAGCCTTGAGCCACAGGAGGATTTGCAATGTCCTTGCTGGACTCATGTGTGACAGCTCATGCCCCTGGGGTGGCAGAAGGGCTCTGTTTGCCTATAGCCCATGAAACACAGCCTGGCCACTGCCAGAAACAGGCCACAGGCCGTTTACTAACACTGCAAAACCTGAGAGAGAGGTTTGTGAACCTTGCTTTGGTTGGGACATGCAGGGAGGGACCCAGCAGCCCCGGTGCTATGAACCACTCCCTCCCAGGCAGCCGCTGCATCAACAGAGGAATGTGACCTCGGGACTGGGAAACATCGCTCACAACAGGCAGGAGGGCCAGGAGCAGCTCTGCAAAGTGTGTACAGTTCTGCCTGGATCAGTGCAATGTACCCAGCTCTGAGGACCAAGGAGCACTGCGAGGGGAGCCTTAAAGATGGGGTAGAAGCAGCCCCAGGTGGACTCCAGCAGAGGAGGAGGCAGAATCACCATGACCATCCTCCCACCAGGGTCACTGTGCTGCTGGAGCAAAGGACTTGTTGGGCCCATGGCACCTGCACCCCTCCCCCTTCTCCTGGGGAACAGACAGCACCTCTGAATCTGCTACCCTGGGAGTGGAAGGTTGAGCAAAGCCTGGGGAAAGCTGCAGCAGCTGAAGTTCTCTTATGTGTTAGTTTTGACCCTTTCTCTCTAATACTCTAGGTAATATTGTTTATCATTTTTAGCATCATTGCAATTGATGAGTACTCTCTGAACACATTGGTAAAACTTTTAAGTAGACTAACAATAAATTAAATATCTTCTCACACTAGCTGTTTTTCTCTAGCCAACATAAACGGCAAAAGCAGTGGTAAAACAACATTGGTGCCCATGACAAAAGTATTTTCTAAGCTGAAATAATGATGGAGAGAAAGATGAGCATCCAAAGGTAATCTCAGAGAACTGGGTCTAGTTAAGTGTCACTCTAAGTTGTCTTTCCAGGCTACACCATCAAGCCCAGGCCTTCTTGGCCTTTCTCTGCAGTGCTGCCACTTGCTCAACAAATGATTAAGTGACCTCTCTGCTCACAGTGCAGGTAATTCTGTAAAATGCTCAATTCCCGAAGCACAGCCTCACAGACACTGAAAACCAGTGTGCACAAGCCCCTTTTCTGACACTAGCAGCCCGTGTACTGAGCATCATATCTCAGGTATTTTAGGATGTGTACAATGTTGTTCAAACACAGAACAAGCTGCTGGCCCCTCCATCACACCAGGGAATAACTGGAGTGCAAATCTGGGTCAGGTCAGAAGAGCAGCCTCTGATTTACAAAAGCAACGGGAGGGAAACAGAGGGAAACAGGTTCTGCTGCTGTGAGCGCTGTTTGCAGAGTGGATAGAAGGTTTACACTCCCTTAGAGGTGTTGTGCAAGAGACAAATAGTGGGGTACAAATTGCACTCCTCTGTCACACACACAGGGCTGCCAGACCACTCATGGCCAGTCTGGGTTCTTTCTTCAGCACAGGAACTGGTTTATCACAGAGGTTACACAGTGATTACTGCTTCAGGAGACAGGGTGAAGGTTCAGTCAGGGAGCTACTTACACCCTAGCATTTCTACTTCCACAGTCCTCCGGAAATGCCTCATGGCAATCAACAGTGCAGGGACACTGCCCATTGAATGGAAACACAGAGCTGCTGGCAGCTGTGATGAGGGTTTCATCCCTCAGGAAGATGGGTGATACAGACTTCACACTGTGAGACACAGCTGCTGCACCACATAACTGACACTTGCCTGCATAAATACTTCTAAACAAAATTCCTGAGTCCCCACTGTGTCTTAGTCCCACCTGTTGCCAGCTTAGTCCCTGCTGTTGCCACCAGGCCTCAGGAGAGTCACCCTGGAGCATTGCATGGTGCAGCCAGAACAGCACTCAGAGCCTCACCCTACCAGCCATGCCCAGAGACTGTTCCTGTCCATCAGGCTACTAGTCAGACTCTTGCCTGTAAAGAAGGGGATTTGAAAGGATTTGCTTTACCTTGGCATTGACTTTTACACATCTTCTCATTCAGGGTCCACCAGACAATTTTCCTGAGCTCTGCATCAGTGGAGTTTCATCACAGGTTAATGTCCCAGGGGTGATGAAAAGGTGACCCACCAGCCAAGGCTACGTACACTCCTTATGGAGACAAGAGGGGGAAAGGGGAGCCAGGAGATTTTAATTAAAAAAAATTGCAAAAACAAGAAGAAATTTCCTTCTCACAAGAGCATCTCCAAGCACTCGTGTACCAGGACAAGGAACCAAAACTGGCAAGGTCAGTATTTACAAAAGCAGCTAGTCCGAGAACAGCAAAACCTGTTTTTCAGAGCAAGCAGGTACCCATACATCTCACTTGTCTCTGTGCTCGCTGCACCCCTGCAAACCTGTCCGTGGATTGCTGGAACAGCAGCACCAAGTTCATGTGGCTGTTGTGAGCCCTGAGCCCAGCGAGCCTGGCACAGTCACACCTGTGTTCAGGAACCACAGTGATTCCTCATCCTCCTTCAAGGCTGCACATAAACCTCTCCTTCTTCGGGGCATTGTGCATCCCTCAGACAGTGATCTCCTACCAACACTTCCCCTAACTTCTTTTTAAGGGGGCTTTAAAACTCCTCCTATTTGCAGCAGTCATCAATTTGTTTAATCATCCAAATTCCTCTGTGTGCTGGGTTGCCTTCCTGGCCTGGATTTGGCTTTCTGGCACATCTTAAAAGCACCCCTGCACACCTGACCCTTAAAACATTAACTCTCTTCCTGTCTTCTTGCTCATTATCTTTAGGTGGCCTTTGACTACATAATCTGAAGTCATATTCCCCAAATTTCAAATCAAAGTCAAAGCCTCTGTTAAAAGAATGGTACAAATACAGCATTTTCTGTTAGGTCTGAAATGTAAACCATTTCAGCACCTTCTGCCTAATAACAGTGAACCACAATATTGTCCCTTAGGTCTGACATATAAATCATTTCAGTACCTTATGCCTAATTACACTGAACTGATGAGAGCGTGTCTAGAATAGGCAAGGGGAAAAAGATTATTTACATGCAATGGTAATTCTTTTCTTTGGCAAAAATGATAGAGAAAAATATTTAGCCTAAGCCTCAGCCTTTCCCTTTGTCTTGTTCTTTTTATTTTGATGACTGAATAAAAAGGGAGCAAGGAAAGTTTACATTCATAGAAATAAATGCTGCAAGATTCACAGAACAGCTTCTGTGGTGATTGTTCCCCAGCATCTCCCGAGCCTATTAAAGCATTCAGAGATCTTAAAGGGAAAACATTGTAGAAATGTTTTACATTTAGAAATGTTTCTACAAAATCAGTTTAGCCATCCAAACAAGTGTGATGTGTCCAAGGGCAGGCTACTATAATACAGGGAGGCCTCAAACTGTCCTGTTTTGTTTGTCACATTGCAAAGTTATTCCAAAATATTCCCTGCTACATCTCAGCTCTTTCAGATATCTTAAATCGCTCTCATTGAGAAGCAACTTTGTCCTTCTAGGACATATGTTTGCATTTTTACCAGTAAAATATCAACTTGTTCTTGCTCTCTCACATTTCCAGTCTCCAGATAGATGCATTCCTAGAACAAGGAGGAATGCAGGGAGGATGGACGTTAGCATAACATAGGACAAAGGCAAAATAGGAACTAGTGCACGTCTGGAAAAACCCTCAGGTACGGCTCCGACAACTTTCCAGTCCCTACAGAAGTAAGCAGTGGTATAACTCTCCAGTTGCAGGTAATTCCTGGCAGGAGCATTGTTATTATTAAGAATCTTAGCAACGAGAGTCCCAACAGTGGTTCCACTTGCTAGGTCACCATTCAACATACCCTGTAAACTCATCAGTCTGGCTGAAAAAGTGTAACACCAATAAAAGCAGGGAAATTTGGGACACTTGTTGCACTCTTTTGTTCTTCCTTCCCCTCTTATCTGGCAATCCTCTTTTCCTCACTCTATTTTAGGCTACTTTTTGTGACTCCTTAATGTCCTTCAATTCTGGTAGAAAAGTCTACTTTTAGCCCACACCACAGATGTTTCAAAGGCAGTGACTGACTCAAAAGTTAGTCTTGTGATGGAAACTGTGCTGTAGCTTTATGTTGCCATGGCTTCTTTCGTTGACAAAATAGTTCTTTTGACAGACAATTTCTACCTCTTTCACAGCCCTCTTATTTCACACAGGGTGGTGGTAACTTGAAAGACAGAAAGTGAAATGACCTTGCAGGGAAAAGGGGGTATAGGGGAAAGCTGGTGGCAGCAGTGGACATAGCCCGAGGCCTCTTCATTCCCAGTGCTGTACCAGCTGCCGTCCTTCTGACTCCACTTGATGCAAGTAGGATTTTTCAGCAACAAAATGTAGCCCAGTACTGGTAACCGCTGATTCACTCAGGCAGTCTGTGAGCATGTCCTGGATTCAACGAAGCTTGACCAATATGTTTTCCTGTGCTCCTCAGCAGAGTTGCTGGTGGGGTGGCACACAGAGTATCTCACTCTCCGCATAGTGCAATGCTTACAGTCTGCAAAGATCAGAGAATATGCTGAGTTGGGAAGGACCCACAAGGATCATCGAATCCAGCTCCTGACTCTGCACAGGACTTCCCAAGAATCATGTGCCTGAGAGTGTTGTCCAAATGTTTCTTGAATTCTGGCAGGCTTAGTGCTGGATACCTACACTTCAATTCAGTGCTTCTGCATCTATAGTGAAGGTATCGGCCACCAGCTCTTAACTTCTGCTTGTTCCTCCTCTCCTCCTTTGGGAAAGGGGGAGGGGATCTAGGGAGGCACCAGTGTTTGATACTGCAGTGCAGCCTTCTGCAGAGCAGGAGGAAATGTCTAAATCAGTTCCTGTCAGATGTAGGCGTTAAGCCACGTTCACCCTCTGTGCAGGCTGTACATCCCAACTTCTCCAGCCAGAAGCTGGCCCCTGATCTTCCTCTATTCTCCCCCATAAAATCTATTATTAAGGAAAAGGGGAGAAAGGGGGAGAGAGAGAGATGTAATGGAAAAAAAAATCAGTCAAAACATACCAGCTACTGCTTCCCTCTGCATTTGCATCTCAGCCTCATTATGTCACCTGAACAATAGGAATTCTCTCAGTCTATTTTAAGGTGGCAGCTGCCTTGGAAAGCTCCACATCTGACATTCTCTATGTGGAATCCTGGGGAAAGAAAATTGCTTCAGATTTCCTATAAATACTTCTTCATCCAACACGACACGAACAGTATCTGTCCCAAAGCTTGATGTTGCAATAAACAGCGCTGAAACACAGCTTTGGGAAGAACCTGACCCCAGTTTTGTTTCAGAAGGAACATGCAAATTTGGGATCTGGCCTGAGAACCTGAAGTGATGCAGATGTGTTTTATCCTAAAGATTATAGTCAGATATAATGTATCCTTCAAGTCAGTCACAAACAATGCTTCCCTTTCAAATCCCATAGATGTCTAGTTCAGCCAAATCAGAACGAGCTGAAATCGTAAATCACTTCAATCACAAATTGTAACAGCAGCCTCCTTGGGAAGGTTGACTGAAGTTATTCTGTGAGGACAAATCAAAATGTCTTTGTTAGCAGCTTTGGCCAATCAGGAAAATAAAATGAGAATATTCCAGTAAAACTTTTAAGGCCCAGGTACACTCCTCAGAGAAAGGCTCTCCCCAGAAAGGACAGGGGGTCCCAACCCTCTCAGCTAAAAGTTAGGCAGAGGAGATCTGGCAAAGGCCAAGAAAGCAGGCAGGACCATATCTCCAGGCCACAGTGATTCAGTTAAAGTCCAGCCCACTTCTTTTGCTCCCAGGTAATAAATAATTTGGAGGCTGCCAAATTCTGCTTCAGGTTTCACTCCCCAACATTCCTAGATGTTGAAACTCCCACAGTCTCTCTTGTGCTGTCAGAAAATAGCTCTTCATTAAAATACAGGGTTGCTAAGGTATGGCATGTGGTATATCCCCAGCCATTAATATTTCTGAAATACAGACCTTGACAATTAGAATGGGCACATCTCATTGCAGAGCTGATGATGGGGGAAGGGACATGCAGATGCCCCCAGGAGGTGAGCTGGCACTGAGCTGGATTCATACCATGCCACGAGGGTCAGCTCCCAGATGCTTTTAGAAGGGAGTGCATGCAGCAGCATTTTTTTAATGGCAGAAATCTTTAAAATAGCACTGATGCGTGGAGATGCTTTGCATTTCTTTGTGTGTGGATAAATCCATCTTCTCAGCTGGATTTATCCACACACATATGAAGCAAAACGTGTAGTAGATATTTGACAGAAGTTGGCATTTTTCTCTGAGGTCTGGTCACAAAAATATCAGAGGAGCACAAAATACCCCTCTGTAAAAAAATATATTGAAAGGAGAATGCAAGGCAATCCACTGTCTATGGATACACACTGCAGTGCCCAGCTGCAGCATTCTCTTTTTTTTCCTAGGCTGAGGGAGGGAAATAATGGTATCTCTATTCAGAGGTCCCTGTCACTGCTCGCTTCACCTCTCTGGAAATGAATTTTGTCACCTCTATCACACCCCACCAGCTGCAGCCAGGGCAGCTTGGGATTTCATTAAAAGTGAGCTGGGGATGGTTATCAGATACAATAAAAGCAGCCTAGTCAGAGGTACTGCATTTGTTGAGGGAGCCATGGAAAGGACCCTACATTCATCTTAAAGACTTCCAGGATTAGTTTCAAAATAGAAAGGTGGAATGTCTATAGAGGACCCTGGTTTGAGTCTCTGGCACTTTTCGCACCAATCCTACCTAGAAAAAAAAGGAGTCAATAAGGACTCTGAACCCTACTTGATCTAGCAAGAAATAGCATGAATTTGGTAAGGTAGAAAGAGGATACAGAGACTAGCCAAAGCCAAGAAAATAAAGTATGTGATGGATTTGGTGAAGGTCAGGGTGAGTGGGAAAACAGTGAGCAAAAGGTCTTCAAGAAAGAAGATGGCAGCTTGAAAGGATGTCACAATAAGAAGCGTTCAGCTTGTGATGAACAGATGGAGACAAAAGACAGAAACAAAGGCAGAGAAGAAATTAAGATGGCAGATCATGAAATTTGTTCATCTAAGAGGACTTAAAAGGAATTCTTCTGAAAGGTGACTGAAAAATTACACCATTTCATTGCTTTTTAATTCAGCACCAGTATAAGCCTTGCCATGAGGCACAACTGAGTTAATATTTGGAACTATACTGCCTACAAAACTGAAAGAAATTATTTAGTGTTTTTATAACAAGTGTTTTATTCTGATCCTCTATCTGATGCAGACAGGAAAATTTACAACAGCAAAGTCACACAACACTTTTCAGGTGTGAAAAAGGTCTTTAGGAAAGAGGTGCCTACAAGTATGCTTCAGGAGACTGGTAATCTCAGCACATCTGCACAAAATCAAGCTAAATCAAAACCCACCAGGTACTATGATTTAATTTCTATTCTATATAATTCCTCTCTATAGGTATATACATATTCATATATACAGAAGAATATATGTATATATATTTATACTCATACCAAACCTGCAGGGAATTAGTAGCTCCAATGAAGTAAGCTGATGTCAAGAGAAGAAAAAGTGTAAAGGAGAGAAGAATCAGGTCCAGAGTATTTCAAACACTGATTATTTGGCAGCTAATCAGTGCTTGAAAAGGTCACTGAACTAAGGCATTTCTAAAGGAATATTGTGAACAATTTTACAACGTTAAAAGATGGACAAAAGTATGTGCCTCTGATAGATTTTACAAAACTGCCCATTGAAGACAAGAAAAACCAGATATATGTATGCATCCTGAAAGGACATCTCAAAGCATAGTAAATGAAAGAAAAAACGTAGTTTTCCATTTCTTTGTCCAAACTGGCGCACTTGTTGGCAGCTGGGTTCTCTTTTCTGGAGTGAGCAGAAGTGTCTGTGCAAAAAATGACTCCTAAATTAAGGCTGCTTGGCACTTGCCAGCACACAGCTCTTTTCAGCTGGCTATGATTTTGTTTACAAAGCATTACACAGTTGAAGTTTTCCCTGCTGGAGGTCTGAGTCAGGATAGGTTATTATATTCTAAAATAGTTCCTCTTGAAACACGCATTTCTGAAAACCAGGCTCAGGGAATTGACATGATTCTACCCTTTTAAAACAAGGTATCCAATGACTTCGTTAAAAAGTTGTGACACAACACTTTGGAGCTGGGCCTTGAAATTTGGTAGGGTTGTCACTCCAGTAGACGCCTTCTGCCAATACCTGTGTGTCTGCAGAGGGGTGTGCAGGGTCCATCTCAGCTCCTCGGACACCCTGGGTGCCAGCCCCACGCAGCAGAGAGGAGCAGAGCCTTCTCCAGACGTGTCTCTGCTGAGCATCAGTGCCAGCGGGCCAGGAACTGAGAACAGCAGGATCACTTCCTGTGTGTGTCTGTGTGTGTGTGTGTGTGTGTGTTCTTCACGCCTCCCTGGCAGCACACAGGGGCAGGGATGCAGACCTGATTTCTGGCGCAGTGCCGCTTTGCCTCATCCCCAGCAGCGTGCTGGCAGGGCCGTGTGTGCTGTTTGCGTGACAGCGCAGTGAATCCGACCGGCAGCAGCCCCTCCGTGCCCCCGGCTCGCCGCACGGCAGCGCTGCCACCGCCGGGTGACGGGGAGCCTGCGGCGAGAGAGGAGCCCGGCACCAGAACCGCAGCCTTGGGTGCTCTGCGGGGAGGAACACGGTCACCGGCTGAAAAACCAGCAGGGATGCAAGAAGCAGGGCAAGAAAGGAGAGAGTGGAGCCAGTGGCAGTGTAGGGAGGGGACAAAAGCGAAGCACAGACTGCAGAAGGAACAAAGCACACTGGTGCTGCAGAGAACAGGGAGAGGAGGGATCAAAAAGGAGGAGACGGGTAAAGGAGCCAGTGATGAGCATCACCTTCCCCAAGACACTTGGAGCCGATATCTAAGCATCAGCACTGGCGGCAAGTATCAGCAAAATCTCTGTCAGAGCATCCTTCTCTGCCTTTGCTTTCCCCTCACTTCCTGTGGCAAGCATCCCCACATTCTCCTTCAACCTTTTGACATAAAAATACCAATGCTGCTGAAGTGAGTTTTATGGGGGAAATGGCTTTCTGTCTATTTTTAAGAATAACGCTAGAATTTTATGTCCTCAATTTGCACTGGACTGTTAAAAGCTGTTGTTTTTCTGTGCATCTGGTTTGTTTTGACAGGCAGCCAAAGCTTCCAGAAGCCCTGAGCTTACCTGTAGCTTGATAGAGCAAATGAAGCAGGGTGAGATAGAAAGCTGCCTCCCACTGCTCCTCCCTTTCCCAGGAATGTGGCAAATGAATCATGGTGCTGTTCTCTCCTTGACAGGAAGCATGCATGGAGCAGGAACCTTCCCAAGCTCAGGAGCCTGGAAGCAAGAGTCAGTTAGGCAGCCTGGATAGGAAATACAGTGTAGTTTTCATCTTCCCATTTCTTCCTGCAAAGTCCTACATGGAGCAGGAAATTCACCAACTCCACATATCAGAAGGGGAGAAATACAAACCCCAACCAAAACCAAAACAATCCACAACTGCCTCAACCAAACCAGAACTAGCATACAAACTGAAAATAAAATTCCCTGTCCCATACTGAAACTTTACATCAAATCTAAAGCCGCCATCTGTCATCTGCTCAGCTTTCTTCACCGAAAAGCTTCCTCCAGCTGCTGGTTAAGCAGCAGTCAGCCCTAGAGCTTAAGTAGTGATGATTATTGCACCAAAGGGGGTTCCCAGTTCAAATTCCAGTCATGAAGAAGCAGCAATCACAAATACTTAATCTCATTTTCATTTAGTTTTGCCAGTTAAATGCACATAAGAAAGTTCATTTTCGAATTGTCTTTAGAAACAAAATCAATAAGAAGTCTACCAGTCTGGAGTTAGGAATGGTGGGATGGAAGCTGTAGCTACAAGTTCAATGCATACTGTATAAAACGGTGATGATGGGGCCATCCGTGCTCTTGTGATCACATGCCACTTTCATCCCCAAGCTGCACATATGCAGGGACAGGATAACCATGTGCTACCCAATCCATTGGAAATCTGGCATTTTTCAAGTGTTCTACTTCTGTGACCTAAATCGTATCTCTCTGATGTACTTGCAGCTACAATAAGAAATCCCACTGAGGAACCTCATCCCAAGAATGCACTCTCATTGAGTACATCACTAAGCTAATCCCTCCTCAGCAGGGAGACATGGAATAGACAATCCATGGATCCCTCTGAGATGCAACAACGAATCCATTGTACTGGTATAGTACAGAATAGTAGAAGTGACCATCTCATATTGCCAAAAGCAGGCACTTCCCCAAGTCCTTAAGCTGCACTAATTCTGCAGGGAAGGTGCAACAATTGCTACAGACCAGACCAAAGACAATAAAAATGGGTAGGATGGGGGAAAAGATCTGCTGGCCAAATACCAACAGGAGCATAACCACAGAGGTTCTCTCTGCACTCTGTCCATGGGATGTACCTGAGTTCTCACTACTGAGTTCAGAGCATCTCACCTTTTTGACTGTGCACATGTGCCAAGATCTACCCCTGAAAATAACAAATGTCCTCTTCATTTTATATTCATCATATACCTGTGCCTAGAATATTAGTTTTCAAACTCTTCCAGGGACAGATGATTGTTGTCTCTAAAGACAGCTGAAAGCCACCAGGCAGTTCTTTGGTTAAGCAGCCTTGTATGAGCCATTCTGCTTTGTGTTCCCCCTGTAGAAAAGGGATCTCCCTACTCCACTAACTACATCTATTGCAACATCTGCCATTAGTGTGCAAACAACCATGGCATGCAGTCTGTTGTAATCCAGTAAACTTACTATTTCAAACACCTGTAAATGTTTAAAACAGTCAAATCAGATGTTTACAAAAGGACAAAGCAAAATCCCATGTCTAAACATCCCCAAGTCCCAGAGAGAAACAGCACTGGATCTTGATGTCAGGCAAACACACATCTCTCTCCTGGGCAGAGTCAAAATACAAGATCTGAACATCCTCTCTCCCGTTTACCCCTCAAGCTTAGAAAATCCAAATTATTATCATAGCCTTTTGTTCTTTCTCCTACTTTCACTTTTATACAACTGCAAGTTCCTGATAGCAATAAATGCTTCAGCTAATGAGAACAAAAACAGAGCCTACTTGGAAGGACAAATACCTTCCAGCTGCCTTCATACAAACACAATACAGAGCTTGTACCAAAGTCAGCCTTGGTGCTGCGCTTCCTATCCCTATGTTCATCAGGGGACCTGAGATCCTCTGCAATGCCCAAGTGATTTCCACTTTCCCTGAACCCACACAAGGGAAAAAGAAAAGGTGCAAGCTTATCTTTAGAATTTCTCCCACCTCTGCTGCTTCAGAATGACCAGTTTAGTTGACATGACTCACACACACACACACACTTTCACCTGGGTTTCTCCTCCATATCCTAACTCCCATTGCAGGGAGATTTTTGGCCATATCTTAGACAAGCACTGGGGTTTGGTTTTTTCGCAGGAACAAGTCAAACAGGAACACAGCCGCCCCTTCCAACTGAGCAGCACACAGAGCACTCTGTACCAAACTGTAAGTATATCAGGTCCTTCAGAGGGAGATGCCATGTTTAAGAGGCACAGACTGCTGTCTCTTAGTCATCTCCTTTTTAAAAGGAGGACTTGCAATGCAAACTTAAGCAAATCACACTTAAAATAGCATCAGAAGGAAAGAGATGCAGCACAATAATGGAAGTATCCTGTGAATGGTGTGAATGAGGTTTTCCTTCACATCACCTCTAACCAGAGTACAATGTTCAGTCAAGCATCACTCCCAAACAACCTCAGCTTAGACTTGGGGATGAGAGACGATAAAGTCACTAATACTCTGCCAGAAGGGCCTTTAAGTAAAAATGCAACAGCAGCCTGGCAGCAGTTTTACTGAGATCACAGAAATCCATTCAAGTAAGAGCGACACTATCAGTAAACAAAAGACTGGAAGGAAAACGTGAGAGTTCTCCCCTTACACTTTCCAACATGTACCAAAAATTCTTACATGAGAGAGAGGTAGGGAAGGAAGTAACTGTGAGACCCGGAAGAGCTCCACACTTGCAGAAACCAGGCTCATCAGCAGCTGTTGAAGGTCTTTGCCACACAACATGTAATGAGACAGACAGAAGCTCACTTTCTTTGGCCATATTTCAGATTTCTGGCAAGAAAAAAAGCTTGCAAAGGAACATTATCAACCAGGTCATACTCCTCCTCACCACTCAAAGAAAACTTCTGAAGTCTTCTGGCAATTTTAACTCCAGGTTATGAAGAGAGGGGCCTCAAAATTGCTTAGTTCTTTCAAGTCCCGCAAAACCAGGATTGGAGAGTAATTCTTATCAGTGCCCCAAGCAAAAAAAAAAAAGACAGAAGCATTCATCCTTGTCAGGCATCAGGGAGTCTGCAAAGCCCTTGAGATCCACAGGAAAGCAAGCTTCATTGGATTTTTAAATTTTATTGTTGTTCTAAGTGAAGGCAGGCCCAAGAAGGAAACACAATACATTATTTCTGGCTTTTGCAGAATGGTACTGCAGTATCACAGCTTGTGCTTCTTGTCTAAAATAGGGTTCATCAACCAGCTAGCCTCTTCCCACGTCAATGTCAGAGCCTTCCCACCCACCTCATCCTTGTACCTGGCAACTGTGTCCTCAAATGCAGCTTCACCTGTTCCTTACCTGCTCATCTACTGATGACTTTTTTTTCTAAAGCTCTGACCCAAAGCTGCAGAGACAAGCTTGCCCTGTAAGAATAAGGCTGTGGCAGTGACCACAGCCAACCCCAGAGCCCTGCATAAGGCCACTTTTTCTAACAGAGCCACGAGACACGTATGTCATCTCAGAAGTTCTTCTAGCATCCCTGGAGAGTATAAGTAAAATACTTTTACACTTCACAAACACACCGTCCAATCTTTTCCTCTTCCCAAAGCTGTGTTTTGCTGAAACAGTAGCAAGAAGTATTTCAGTTTCAAGTACACCCACAGGATGAGATCACAGCATGGGTGACATGAACTCTAATCCAGCCCATGTCATGCAAATGTCACAGCACCACTGCTGGCCCAAGCTGCGGCCTTAGAGCAGAGATTCTGAGGTCTCCAGGAACACACGGTGCAGTGTGTTGTGCACTGCAATTTCCTTGCTCCTTTCTTTACCTCAGGCCCCACCACATGCCAGGGAAAAGATCACTGTAGTGGCACATTTTCCTGTGCCAGCCCTTGGTTGAGAATCTCAGGCTACTGCACTACTACAAAATTGTAGCTGATGCCAAATAGCAATGTCTCTTCTGTCTCTGGATGTGCTGTAACCAATGGCCTTGTTCCTCACAGATAAATTATCTGTGTTCACATACCAAGTGTCTCAAAGGAGGAGCAGCCAAATTATAGGAGGCTAAACTCTCCGAGAGCCATCAAAAGTGATACAGGAGGGAACAGCATGCAAGCTAAAACAGCAAGCCAAAGTCTACTGTTTCAAAGCTGCAGAGGACTTAGCTTCTAAGTCTCATGGGATTTTTAAGAATTCATCTGACATGTGTTTTTCAAATCAAGGCTTTGTGAAAAGTAATTTTTAGCATCTCACACCAACATTCTACCAAAATGGTCTTAATGTAAGTTACAATAAAAGCCCCAGTCTCCATCACTCCAACAGAATGATCCCTGATCTCTTCAGCTACAGCTTTAGAGGTTGACCAGCTGCTAGCAGGTTTCTGCCTAACATTTGAACACTTTAAAGGAAAAAAAATCACAGAAGTCCAGATATATAATACCCAATTCATTAATTCCCAAGCCATTTCAGAAGCCAAAACCTCAAGTTTCTTGCAGAAGGTGGATTTTTGCTTAGCTTGCTGTCTTTTCAAAGTCATGGAAAGACATTTGGCACCCACAATTCCATTAAATTAGACATTTGTTTTCTCTTTAACAGGAGTAAATTGAAGGCTTTCAAGTGTCCAAGTGGTATGCATGAAGCTCTACTTGGCACCTTCCAAAATCAACACAACTCTTTTGCCACCTATACAGAGAGGGATGCTCATCAACAGCTTGTCACTGTGCTGTGGAAACGTAACACAAGGAATGAAAGACAGGTTATGCAATTTGGCTGACAGACTCTATGACAATAACTCTAAAAGGACAGCAAAGATCAGTTCAGGACAAAACATACTTTATTGTACTGTAATGTCAGAAGTACAAGAAAAGTACAGCAGAGAACCATGCTAATGGTGCTTCCAGGGTCTGTGAAGGACAGAAGTACAAGATAATGGGGTACTACTGTACTCAGTGCAAAAACTGATTCATTTGAGGCACAAGTACACTATTGTTTAAGCAGCTTGATTCAAGCACAGCTCTGGTATGTGATCTACTCTGTTTTCTTTCTATGTGACATTTCTAGAACAAAGCTACCTTTACATGAAAGAGGCAGTAGATTCAAGTCAGGGGTGTCCAACTTGCCACTTGGCAACCAAAAAAAAATTAGGAAAAATACTCTGCATAGTCACCCTCCACATCTTAGTTTCAGATATGGAGCTGTGGCTAGAGAATAAAAGTTACTGTGAAAGGTCAGAACCCAGATCTGTTTGGCTGGGTGGGGTAACTTATTTCACGCTGACCACAATTTATCCAATAAGAAAAAAACCACAACCAACTCATATCTTGGATAAGAAATCATACATATCTAACATTCAAATAAATTTCAGCCCTTGAGATCCTAACTTATGGCTTAAGACACAATGAAAGTGTTTGGGCACCCTTGAGTTAAGTTAATGAAGAGCATTTTTGCTAAAAAAGGCAAGCAAGATCACTGTTTTAAACAGAGCTGACCTCTACAAGAACAAAGCAGGAATCCAAGTCACTAGTTACTACTAGGCTGACATGTACTGCTGCCCAGAAAGATAAAAATGTAACATCACAATGAAAAAGTTCAACGAAGTTGAAAGATAAAGAAACACCAGAAGCAGCATTTGAAAACAAGCTGTTTAAGTTAATCTTTTCAAGAGATGCAGATTGCATAACTCTACGCATGAACAAACATGCTGGCAATCTTCTCCTTTTACACAGCAGCTGTGTTTAACATAGGAAGTTCTGGGTTTAAAGAAAGCTACTTGAGGAAGAATTAAGATTTGCAACTCCCTGTCTAACTTAATGAAATTAGTAGAGAAATGAAAAAAAAAATGACTACTGAAACAGTAGTTTCTCAGTGGATCCCTATCATTACAAACACAGCTGGATTTGTAAGCAATGCAAGACTAAACAGACAGCTATTACTTTATATTATTACTATGCTCATAAGTTACATCTGTTAAAGTTAAAAAAAGCCAAGCAGTTTTGCCCTATTTCAAGAATAGTTTCCAATCAACACCAGTTTACATGGTGAATGGGACTTCACAAATAAACAAGGAATGGTGACATCTTTGGGTCAAGAATGACAAGAAATAATGGGCTCTGTGCTACCAATCAACCTCAACAAGAATATGGCACATGGGCCAGCCCAAGCCGTACCAACACTGAACCTTTAGCATTCAGCAGAAATTCGGATCTCTTCACTTTAACTAGCAAACCAAGTGAAAAGGCTGGGTAAAAAAAGCCCAAAAAACCCAAAACCTAACTAAAAACTTAAGCCAAAAGTTGGAATATACTTTTAAAAAAAATCTGTAGTTTTAAAATAACTTGATGCTGATATCAGTTTGTGCAAACTAAAAAAAAAAAACAAAACCTCACTGAATTTCTCTCCAACAAAAGACAAATCCTGCAAATATTTTCCTTTAGTTCACTGTACCTTAAGATACAATCTCAAATCTAACAGACGTAAATGAAAGAGAGAAAAAGTTACAGCATCTGCACAACATTCTTTCTACAAACAGCTTCTGGAGGTAAAGTAAAATATAAAAGGAATAAAGAAAGGAAGGTTCCATCTGAAATATTCTCACAATCCTTCCCATTTTGTAGTCCATGAATCCGACTCTGATGCTAAGGTGACAGTGTATGTAAGCAGATTTTTTGTTGATTTTATTATATTTGAGTTTCAGTTGAAGAGAACCTGAGAAGAGACTGGAGCCTCTTCAGGAATTGTCGGATGGAACATGCTCCTCGAAGCCTTCGCTCTCCCGGACCAAGGCTCTTTCCAGGATAACACGGCCTTCCTTGTAGCGCTGGCTGTCTTCAGTGGCAAACTCATAGATCCAGCCCAGTTTGCTGTTGCAGTTCTTGCAGCTCACGTCCCGGACCATGTGGCGGCCAGTGAGCATGACCCGGTCCTGAACTTCACTGTACTGCAGATTTACCACCTGGGACAAACACACAGCACACAGGGAACGCAAAGGATTAGTCCGCCTAGGGGGAAACTTGGTAAACGACTATCAGCATGTCAGAAGGAAAGAGCCTGTGGCACCGCACATGAAAACTGCAGTGTAAAAAGTCTGCTTCATGAGAAGGTTACACCTTAGAGATGTGCTTCACAACAATGTAAAACCCTCACATTTTAACTAAGAGACATGGATTGCTATCACAAAATATACAAATGTGCTGTGTTCAACTCTGGGTGAGAAACACCCAGTGAACAGCTTGTAAATTTGTATTAATCCAGTTGTAATGTATGTAATCCATTTCTAGCAGCTGATGTGATCACCAAGTCCCAGAACTCAAAAACAAAATACTAGAAGAGGTACTTCTTTAAAAATCTTGTGATGCTTTTGAAATAATTACCTAAGAAAAAGCCAGGGTCAGTGGCTGAGAATGTAGACATGAATCATGCACCTTGTGTGCTGTATCAGCAGCTTAAAATAAACTTTTGACTTCTTTTGCAGCACCACCACAAAACCAGGATGTTTAATTTGTTGAAAAGTCGATGTCAGAACTATACCCAAACTGCTGATATGTAGATTCTAAAAGATGGGACTGCATTGCTTTCTCAGCTTTGCACCTGACTGCTTCAAATGTGCAGCTACTGACTGCAGAAATGCAAAAACTCAAACTGCTGTAACTAAACCCCACTACTTAACATAAAAAAAATCTGAACTCGAGGATCCAGAGCTTATTGGATGAGGAAGAAATCTCTCACTACTGACAAGATTCAGGATACCAGAAGTCCCACAGCAAAACATACTCAAGACACTATTGATGCCTCTATTAACTCTGCCCATTGCCAAATGACTTACAAGAAAAAAACAAAACTAAAATACACCAAGCATTATATGACTAGGAACTTTGTGAGAAAGCAAAGGACAATCACAATTTTTTCAATTAATCTAATGGACAAGTTTTTATGCAAGGCTAATAAATAATCCTACAATTCACTCAAAAATCAAGACTTCTGTATTTCAATCTATTGAATCAGACCAATTAAAAACTATTAAACTAAACCAGAGTATTATTGCATGTAAAAAAGATTGTGATTGATTGTGGCAACTTAAGTTGCCAGACAACTGTTAACTTACATGCATTTCAGAAATTAAACAAAATATTATCTAGACTTTTTTTTTTAACTGCATAAAAGTGAAAACACCTTTGGAACCTTTTGACAGACACCAGATACTCTCAGACTGAATCTGAGGTTCATATTACAGAAGTCTCTGAAGTTAAAACTCCATCAATTTTGGCCTGATACTTCTATATACACAGTCTTCTTTGTAGTCTTTCAGTATTGCAGACAAAACTAATTTAGATAAGTTTTCCACCCAACAGTAAATGTCAAATTTGACTTCAATGACAGTTGAATAAAATAAAAGTTAAAATAGCAATTATGCAACACTTTAGCCAAGAAGCTTTTTCGATCTCATGACAAATTCATATCCACAAACTCATTTTTCAAAAGTAAATAGCAGTTCCTCCAGCTTCTTACCAACCTTGTTAAAAAGAAAGGCCCTTCCTGTGGCCCCTGTAAAGCGAGTGGAGATGAGCTCAGAGCGGTTGGTCAGGATCGTGTCGCAGTTTGCACAGGAGAACAGGCGAGTGCCCCCAATATGATCCAAAAAAATTCTTCCCATTTTTAGAACTTATGTAAGTTTGTACTCAAGACCTGAAGCAAAAAGAAACATCATGTAAAAAAAAGCATTACAGCAAAAAAATTGAAACCCCCAAACACGCCATATATATAGCAGAATATTCTTCAAACCAATTCAGCTAATGATTGCTCAGTCATTCCTCTGTTGGTGAATTACTGAACTTGGAGTCTGCCTTCACCCTCTCATCAAGACAAGTTCCTTCCCAAACTGACCATTTTGCCAGTAAGATGACTTAAATACAAACTAATTACATTAGATGAGAAAAACACAAACTGAAACCTTTAAAATACAGTTCAGACTTTTGCAGACCCCCTACTGGCCCCTAAAGTTCTTATACTCAGAAGCTTCCACTTCCTTTAACACAATACTGAAATTATATTTCAGTACATTCCCAACAACTCACTCATCTTAGTCGGCACTAAGAAATGAAGCACTGAGAATTACACTGAGTCACCAAGACAATTATAGCTTAATTTTCCCAAGTCACCCCCACTTTTTATAATACATATTTATTATGTCACTTCCCCATAGCTTT
The DNA here is from genome assembly GCA_013400675.1 of Oxylabes madagascariensis. Lineage (NCBI taxonomy): Eukaryota > Metazoa > Chordata > Aves > Passeriformes > Timaliidae > Oxylabes > Oxylabes madagascariensis. The sequence goes on along the minus strand of VYZR01009568.1, from coordinate 7,726 downwards.
GCACAATTTATGACACATGATCACACAACATCACCACCCAGAATGTTGGTATAGCACCCTGGCTGCTGTATTTGACTTGACACTTTTTTGTTTCATATATACACCAACACAGGAAAAGTTTGGATGCTATTTCACATAACAATCAATCGACCCAGTCTTTACACCAGACAGTTTTATATACGAATGTTTAAAATTGTCTAATCCAAATACAAAATACTGTGTCATTTATCCAAGGTATTCCCAAAGCCTCATCACTAAAATACCTCAGCAACTCCAATGAGAAAAAGAAAAGAGCTTAAAAACTTTCTAGTAGATGACCTGCCTGATAAATCAGCCTCTTCACTATTTAGGAAAATTAAAGTGTCTCACCAGCTTCACACCAACTAACACAATTACTCAAAGTTAACTAGTGAGTGGGCACAGAACGTATAGCCAATCTTCAATCATGAAGGATGATATAACATGACAAAGGAATTAAATTATGATGTTTTTTCCCTTTCAACTGCAGAAGTTTAGTTATAAAACTTCTTGTTAAACAAGTTAAGTGTACCGCCACTTATGCTTCAGATGTGGAATCAGAAAAATGTATTGTCTCTGCTTTTGTCATGCAGAGCAACACAAAGTAAATTTGACACACTGCAATATTAGAATTGTGTAGGTTTTACTTTTCAGAGCAGGGGACTGTGCCATTTGTAGAGAAGTCAATCAAATTTTGTGCTCATCTAATTGAATATTCTTAGTCAAACATCATTAAGAAGCACAAATACCTAATTTGAACTCATTTCAAGTTTTAGGGGACCAGTTTCTTAAAGCTTACTCTTGACATGCACAAAGCAAATGAACTAAAGCTTGCACCTGCACACATAGAACTTAACACACCATTTTTACATCTAAAAATCAGAAGTCACTGACACTGATTTTTTTCTAATTGCTTTATTTCACACTTTGTTCTCTTACAATGTGAGGCAACAAAAAGGGTTCCTAATATTAAACAGAGTGATTTTAGCTCAGGTTCCTTACCTTCAGATTTTTCAAATCACTATTAATCTTCTGTATCCTATCTGAAGGATACATAAAAATTAAAAGCAATGTCATGACTCTTCCTTTTAAAGGTGATGTAATACCCATTTCTCTTCTTCAGAGGATAAATAAGACAGGTCTGAGTATTAGAGGTGTGACTCCACTCAAAATACAGAAAGCATTTTCATTTACATTTCTCTAAGCTTTATACCTTTCTAAGACGCCTTTATGTTTCCCAGCAAGCAAAGGCAAAAAAACCCTTAAAATGTGAATAGTGATAGAATGAAGAAAAATCAACAGACAACAAGTGTGAATAAACAAGTATCAGTCAAAGTCCCCAGCCAGAAGAAACCACAAATACAAGCAATTATGGCAATTGTAACAGATATGCCCATGAGGCACTTGGCCTAGGTCCATGTGCCATCCTTCCTAATTTTGGATAAGGTTATCTTTGTGCTGTTTGTATTGTGGATTCAAAACAATTAAGTGATCGTAAGTTACAATAAATGAGGAATCAGCTTCCAAAGGGGTGTTTCTTTCAGAGTAAACACAATGCCCACCCTGTCAAGTATTTTTAGAAGGTAACAGAATATAAATCCCTATCTCATCAGGAACAACACAAACACCGAGCTTGGTGTTCAGAACAGATACTTTACACAGACTGACCCTGCACAGCATAACACTTTGAAAAATGCACCTAAACTCTTCATATGCAAGTACACCACCTGCCGAAAATAATAATTCATGTCAGTGCCCTCAGAAATGCAGTAGTCCAGAGATGCTAAAAATGGAAATTAAATACTTCAGAAGGGAGCACAAGTGCAATTCTAACAAGCAAATTAGAAGTCACAGCAACATACAAATGTATTACTTCTGGATATGGCATTATGGCATGAATAAACAGATCTCCCACAGATCTCAAACATTAAAATAAATGCATAAATAAATATATTCCAAGACGTAAGGCTTGAAAATCTGCCTAGTAATACAAGGCCTAAAATCCTCACTTATTTATGTCACCTTAAGGAGCTGAAAATAACCTAAAGTCGCAGCAGAATCTAACAAACCAACTGGTACCAGAACACATTTTTTCAGAATACAGTGCATAAGGAAATGTATATTCTTGAAACAATACACATTAAAAAAATTTAGAAAATTAAATTCTACAGTCAACATCATAACAGTCAAAACAATATCTATTTTGGGTATGTTTTCTTAAGAAACTACTAAAATACTGTAAGGTTACTAGAGTGTCTTAACTTTTTCAAAGTAACCTCTACACTTAACTATCACCTGGTAGACTTCAGTCAAAATACGTAGCAGGCTACAGCGACCTCTGACCTCAGTTTTGATTGTTGAATTCCATGAATTTGTAAAGGCCCAGCTGAAGCATTATAAAACTAGTCACCTTACATTAGTCTTTATGTTACTGCTCACAGTAGTAAAAAGTAGGAAAAAAATTACAAAATGACTGCTAGTAATGCAGACTTAAAATGCCACACTTTACCATGAATTTTCTAAAAAGCCCAACATGGAAATTTTGCTTTTTTCCTCTCCTGTAAAATAGAGAAACTAATTTCAACTTGGAATCATTTCACGCTCTCCTCTTCATTCCTCTTCCCCCAAGATAAAAACATGGTGTTCACTTATAAGACCAAAGCAGACGGTACTTGCTGTGGATAAAAAGTCCTCTCTCCTTATGTAAGGATGCTGAATACTGTAGGGTATACTTACTGCACAAAGGAAAAAACAGAAGCACAACACAACAAGGGGAAAGCAATTTTCCATTGCTCTCAGGCTCCTGCCCTTTTAAAAACAGAAGTGGTGTGTACAAAGTCACCCAAGTTAACTGTGCAGATTTTTTCTCTATAGTTTTACTACCAATCGAAAAGGTGCGGGCATCTATTTATGTTCACACACGCATAAATGATCTGAAAAAGCCACTTAAAGGCAGCTTTGATAGGCAGTGGGAAGGCTCTCTTAAATCAGGAAAATAAAGAATTGTGAAACATAAAAGTGTTTCTAAAGCTTAAGATTCTCCAAATAGCAGGAGGAAAATACTAAAAGTGCACTTGGCCATTCATTCACTATTTACACTGAAAAACACAGAAAATAACTTCCACTGGTCCCGAGAACCAGTCCGGTTTCCTAGTGCTACTTACAGCTCCAGAAAGTGACACTACTGTATCCCACCAATTCCATCATGGTACCAGCAGAATTTTCAGAAGTAGTGGACAGGGATCTTGGTTATTCACAAAACCAAATGCTGAGGAAAGAACAGATTTTTTTTTGGCCCATGATTTCACTTTTAAAATCAGCTACGCATTCTTTACTGGGTATATAGCAGTGATGAAGTTCTAGTGCTCCTGCCTTCATGCAAATTACCAAACACAAGTCATTATATTAAACGAATGGCTGCAAGAAAGGCAAACTTCATTTACTTTCCTTAATGAGATATAAAGAGTCTATTGCTGGTCAAATCTCCCCAGTTCCAAGAGAGGGGTACTTTATGAACTGAGAGATGATGACACTGCCATTATTCAGCACCCAGACCACCTTCCTGAGAGGACCTTTAGGAGAGCAATCAGTGATAGCTCATATTACCTGGCAGGTCAGGCTTGCTGACAGTGCATGATTTTGACAGTACATTATTCTGACAGCATAAACCTTGATGCCATTTCTTAATCACACTGTGAAAGACTTCCTCTCTGCCTGCTTCTCCCAGTGAGCGCATAGACAGACAAGAAACACAAGCACTGTGGCTAATGTGTATTCTCAGAGCAGTAGCTCCCAAACTCCCCAAACATTTTCAGTGTTGATTTCGGCAACACTGAGCAACAACCATATCAAAGGGCTGACATTCAACAGCTTAAATTTGACCACTATCTGCACACGCACCTGAAACCACCTGAAGCACCACCTCGTTGGTATTTGTACTACCTCATCTGCCTATCTTCACCATCAATAAAGAATGAAAAAGTAACAGGAAGAATTATTTATTAACATCTTTAAAAACTAACAGTCAGTGTTTTCTTGTCCTGGAATGCATCTCTTGAAGACACAGGACCATCAACACTTGGGAGAGCCAGCAAGCACTTTCTCTATACACACTGGACTGTGGGTATTTCACAGGAGGAGCCTCAGTGTTGCTTCAGCACCATCTACTGCGTTCACATCTACAACAGAGAACAGCTGCTAGTTAAAGGACAAAAAACTGTGACCTCCTCTTTCAGCATTTTACCAACTAAAAACATTTTCCTTAGTGAGCAAATAAGAATTCTCTACCCTTTGAGAAAGGGTTACGCATTCCCCTAAGCACACTGAAACATTCTCAAGATGTACTTACCCTGGACCCAGGCTGAAACTTCAGCATTGCATCTCAGGAACTGGGCTTCAGGCTCCTTTGCTCATCTCAGAGATGGACAAAAGAGGAAAGAGAATTCTTAGCATGGCTGCACAAGACCACACATTAAAGAATCATAAAGGAAAAAATATAACTTGCTCCTTACCTTCCCAGGTTTCCCTGCTCACTGGTGGCGACGCACCCGAAAATACACACGTGGTCAGTCTCTTAGGAGGTTGGAGATTCAATGCTGGCCACCAACTTCCGCGACTGTCCAAGTAAACAGGGCCTGGCCTCTGCCTACATGCAGAATTGAAACCACCACATGTAGCCAAACATGGAAACTGAACAGCATACTGTGCTCTTTAGAACCATCCAGCTACTGCAGCAAACTGTAAAAGAAACTTAATACAGTCCAATGACAGAAGAGGCTTTGGCAAAGCAATGGAAGCTGTGCCCAGATGCAGGGCACAGCACCCACCAACAAGAGGCTGCCTTGCAGACTGAAAACACCCTTGTGCAAGTTACTGCAGTGTAATTTTGTATTGCAGGTTGCAGTAGTATCATTTCCTACTGCAAACTGGATTTTTTCCTAGGTAAGGCGAGCACTGGGATACTGGCATTTAAATTTGTTTATGTCCTATTGGTGCACTCAAACACTAATCCAGGGTACCTTGTTTCCCATTTAGAGAGAGCAGAGCCACACAGATGGGTGCTTGTTTCTCATATAGATCCCCCTATCTCAGCATCTCCCACAGAGTAACTTAAACCCCCACAATACTCTTGCTAGATAACATATAAAAGTATTAGTTTACAAGTGGTATCAGACTCAGATTATTTTCTTTCCCATCACTACACAGTCCAAAACCAGCAACTAGACTTGTCTCCCTGTTTCTTTTTCCCTTCAATTTCCTCCTTTCCCCTTCCTAATTACTCCACTGTTTTAAAGAAAGCTGTATTTTCTTATTTTGTAATAAATTTATTCTTATAGTATTTAAGCAGTGGAGACAACTTTTTGGTCTATGGATCCATTCTGCAACTTTCTTAAAGCTAAACTATACATTTTCTGTTTTCATTAATTTTAGTGCTGAAACGATACAAAACTTCATCCAAAGACATCACTGATTTTATGAGTCATTAAAAATGAAATCCAGTGGACAACTTTTTAATAGTGTAAAAACAACCATCATCCATACCAGTGACATCCAGCTGGCAGAAAGGGTGCCAATAGACTAAGTGCACATCACCAAGAGATTTTTGTATTAACTAGAAAGGTCCTAAATGTAGGTAAAGGCTCCAAAATTAGAGATCACCTTGCTAACAAACATCCACAGTGTACAGGCATTTCATCTACACATTTAGCAAATAATTTTTAAGTTAAATCTTGCTTAAGGGACTTACGTATTTCAGTGAGAGCTGAGCAACCCAAGATTTCAACACAGGTCAAATGTCAGTAAACAAAGATGAACCAATGACCTGACTTGGACAACATCCCTTCAAGCTTGTGATGATTACCATGTCAAATACAGACATATAAGTACGTATACAGCCCTCAGTCTGTTACAAGTAACAAATCCAGCCTGTTCTTGTAATCTTCTCTGCTGGGCTTTGAGGTGCAGTTCCATTTGAAACTCACTCGTCATTATAAAATCCATATACAAACAATAAGCTCTGCATCTCTAAGTATTTCTGTAATACAGAAGTGAAAGTAGCAGATGACAGAAGCCTCCAAATAGTATATTTTAAGACTACTTTAGAAAAAGAAAGCAGCACTTAAAAACTGAGTTTTACTTGTCACACACGCGACTTGAATTCAGCCATTCAGAATGAGGCTCTATATAAAATTTATATATCGTATTTTATATATTTAGCAGTTACATAGTCACGTGAGGGAATGTTTACAACTCGGAATCAAGTTCCCACCCTTTCAGCCATCAGTCATAAACATTAGTTAAGCTAATGGTTAATCTAGACCATTAGCTGCTGACATCAACAGTTGTTCTGCGACACCACCTTCGAAAGAGCCCTACCCTGTTTCTCTCTCAAAAGACCGTGTGTACCTGCTTTGTTATTCCCTCAATCTAACCTAACCCTAAACACGTGTTTATTGTTTAAAGAAACCAAAGACAAATATTTTATAAAATTCTACTGCAACATCCGTCCAAAACACGGGCCTTTATTCTTAAATAAACACTCTGGATTAATCTAATCTACATCTGCTTGCACAGTACAGCGGAGGGCTGTGCCCAGAGTAACATACGAAGCAGACACACAACAGTCTTCGCGTTCATTTTTGCTTTGACTTAAAACCTTTCCCAGACCAGAAAAGTGCCGGCAGAACATTTCAGATCCCTGGGAATCCATACTTCCAGGGGGAAAACCCCAACCTAAGCGCTAGCAGGCGAACGCGCCTCCACAAAGCGAACAAGCACCACGGCCGGATCTGTGACAGCTCCCCGCGGGAGGCACCCGGGCGGCAGGGACACGGGGCCGCTCCGCCGGCCCGCGCACGGCAGGAGCGCCTTGGCCCGGGGAGGGGGGCGATGCGTCAGGCGGGGCCGCCTCTCCCCCGCGCGGCCGGGCAAGGCCGGGCAGGGCCGGGCGGTTCAACCCCCGCGTACCCTCCGCGGCCGGGCCGGGGGCGGCGCTGCGGCGCTGGCGCTGCGGGGGCACCGGTGCCGATCCCGATCCTGA
>VYZR01009567.1:24984-71993 GCA_013400675.1 Oxylabes madagascariensis | reverse complement strand
ACAGCAGGGACAGCAGGGACACCAGCCTTTGGAGGGGGCTGCAGTGCCTCATGTGCTGCTGCCACGTCTTCTTCCCGCTCCGGGGAACAAATTACCCTCATCCTTCTAACATTAGCAGCCATTTCCATAAGCAATTAACCTCTGTGTTACACCATCAAGCATCTGAAAAAGGTGTTGTGACACAGTTATTAAAGGATGGAAGGACTGGGTGCCTGGCATGCATAATAAAGGGTGGCCAATTTCTAAACAAGGGTAGAATAAGTGAAAACTTTACCAAACAGAAATATTTCACACTGTTTTGGGAGGGATTCGTTCTAGGTTTGTAATTTAAATTTTGGGGTTTATTCGTTTGATTTGAAAGAAAGACTTATTTTTCAGCAAAGCAAATGACTATGGAAATTGTTTTCCATATTTGTCACATTTTTAAAAATAAACTTATTTTATTTTATTTTATTTTATTTTATTTTATTTTATTTTATTTTATTTTATTTTATTTTATTTTACTTTTATTTTTTAACTTTGTTCCCATGAAACTGAGAGTCCTGGTTGAGGACCAAACAGGCCTGGATTTACTGCTCCCCACTGGAGATGTGTGATCCTCACTCAGATCCTCAGCCTTGCTAAACCTTCCTTGGCTATTCTGGCCTCCCAGGGCCTCACAGCAGGGCCACAACACAGGGGAGGTTTAAGAGAAGACTGCAGGTTAATCACTTTCCTGGTAATATGAGCAAGATGAGACCATTCAGCTGGAAAACAGGCGGGGGAAAGGCCATTTCTTTGTAAAGGACCGTGCAGCTTTCCTTTTTATGATGCTTGTTGTTCTCAGCCAAGAGGTTTCTGCCCTTCTGGGCTGGGGAAAGCCAGTGAAATCCCCAAACTGTAATATCTTGTAATATGCAAAGAGTATCCATAGATGTATATTTCTATAATTTTATTTTTATAATCTATATTTTTACGATCCATATTTTTATAATCCATATTTTTATAATGCTCAAACCTGTTAGGGATTTCACATGCAGTTGGAATCCCAGAATCCCAGGCTGGTTTGGGTTGGGAGGGACCTTTAGAGCTCATCCCATTCCAGCCCCTGCCATGGCAGGGACACTTTCCACTGTCCCGGGGTGCTCCAAGCCCCAGTGTCCAACCTGGCCTCGGGCACATCCAGGGATGGGCTGGGATTTGTGTGCCTGCTCTGTAGCTGTCAGGGGAAAATTTTGGGGTACAATTTGCTTTCTGAAAACCCCTCTGCTTCACCCATGCACGTGAAGTTTTCTCTCCAAATCCCTGTGGAGCAGAAAGCACCACGGCTGCCCCCAGCCAGGCTGCCGAGGCACGTGGAGTCACTCTGCTCTTGCAGCACCGCTGGGACCGGGTTTGCAGGAAATAGAATCTTCCACCAATATCTGCTTTTATGGCAAAAAACATTAGAAATATTCAGTGGAGTGAATGGTAGAAGAGGGAGCTTCTCCCAAATAGCTCTACGGGGCTTTTTCCTTCCTGATTTCCCTTTTTCTAACACAATGAGCCTGTACGGTTTTATGTCCCATTTTTTGCACTGAGGGGGACTTGACAAAGAATGGTTAGGCCAACAACAGCCATACCTTTTTTTTTTTATTTAGGAAACAACACTGACACTTTTTATTTAAAGATCAAAGCAAGGCAAACACCATGACTCCAAACCTCTTCCCTTTTTATTTTCCCATAAAAGAATGCTATGGAGTTTACTAGTGGTGCCCCTAATGAGGTAACTTCAGCCCCAATTTCACATTATTAGCACTCTGTCTAGGAGAAGCTGATGATCTTTGGCCACTGTAAAACATGATTCCCAGGCCAGGTGTTGGGCCCTCAGCCAAAATGCTCTGTTTTTCCCAACACTGCACTACAAAGGGCCTCAATGATGATAGGAAAGATATACTTCCTTTAGGGATCAGAGATAATTAACTCTTTATAGTTGCTCTTTTATTATTACTGAACCCATGCCAAACTTTTGCATCGCTTTACCTAATAAAAGTACCTCCTGCACTGCCGGTAGTATCCAAATTACTTTTTTCATTTGTTAACAGTCAGGCCTTTAACTGCTTTTTGAACTTCTTTGTTGTAAAAAACTCTCCAAATTAGTCATTCCTGAGCATTTACACCGCACGCTTCTTCTCAGTTTCCAAACTTTGTAACATAATTGTTCTTACCAAAAGGGAGGAATTTAGAAAATAGACAAAGAAGTCAAAATAACAACAGCATATGTTTCATACAGCCACCTAAGGACCGTATTTAAGGTCTTGTGTGCTATTGTGCTGCCACAGCACTGAATTATTGGATTTACAGGTTCATTAATAATAATATCACTGCTCATTTGCAAATCTCCAAGAGCAGTATGAAGCAGGGCAGTATCATCATCACCTCAGCTTTGCAGATGGAGAAGAGAGAGAGGGAAAAAATGACCTTCCTGATGCTGAAAGAGCAGCATTGGAAGGGGCTGCCCAGGGAGGTGGTGGAGTCCCCATCCCTGGAGGGGTTTGAGGAATGACTGAACGTGGGGCGGTTGACAAGGGGACTGGGCACAGCTTGGACTGGATGAGCTCAGAGGTTTTTCCAACCTGGAATGGTTCTGTGATTCTGTGAATTTACTCATCCCCAGGAATGGGACAGTGCCTCAGGGCCAATCCCAGGGCCAGGATCTGCCCACCCCCACACCAGAGACTGACAGAGCTGCCACCTCTCTCCCCACCCCGTGACAGAGACATTTGGGGTTGGGATTTGTAAGGAGAAACATGAATAAGATATCAATTAGTCTGTGAGCGTTCCTGGGGTTCCTTGTGCTGAGGTGCAGTGGAATAACCATCCCCTGGACACCCCCTGGGCTGGAGTTCTGGCTTTCTTCCCACATCCCTCACCCCAATTCGCTGCCTGTGCTGGAGTATCTGCCATGGGCACAGCATTTCCGCTGTTGGAAAGACCTGCTCTCCTCAGAAAAAGAAAAGAATGTGTTCAGAGAAACACTGCCTGTTGGATCAATACCCATTCTGCTCCTCAAGTTGGTGTTTCCAGGGGGTTATTTATCTACAGCCTCAGAGTTCTCAACTGAAGAGCAGATTGCTCAGCTTATACCCTGCAACCAGGTGAATAAAGATTTGCAGATTTGCCACTAAATCTGAATGCACATAGAAATGAAGAGAGAGGAAAAGAGATAAGTAATATTCACTGCATTTGGGATTTGCTTTCCTTTTGAAGCTGCATCTGAACACAGACTAAAAAACATAATCTTCCCGGATCCAGGCTCCAGGATTTTAATCTGGATTTCTGGCTGATAGCAATTAAAAGCTGACAGCACAGAAGTATTTTATTTAAAAGAATGATTGGCCTAATGGTATTCAACTGAAGCATGGCCTCCAGATTGGAGCTGCTCACATGCATAAAGTGTGGGGAATAGCTGAGTTACTCAAGATCACAAGGGGAGTTAATAGAACTGGGATCCACATTCAACGTCTTTTTCATTATCGGCTCTTTGTTCTACCCATTAGTATACACTGACTCCCTTTGGTAAGATCCTTTGTATTTCCAACTTATCAGGGTCTCATAAATGAAAGCCATGTGCTTTTATCTACTCATTCCCTTTAATAAGTGTCACAAACATTCTGTGTGATTGATTAACTGGTAACAAGAAAGAGACAAAATAGGAATATGCGTATTTGCATATTTTTCGTTGCTCAAAGAAATGCATTTTATACGTACGTGGCACTTATAATGTATCAAGCTGCCAAAAGTTTTAAACAAAGGAGGAACTGAATTACAGTACAAAACACAGTGACAAGGCCAGATTTATCCTTGGTGTCACTCACTGATGTCAGCAGAGCTAAGAGAGAGTTAAGAGATGAAATAGTCTCACCACGTGGACATGAAACACCCCAGTGAGCTCAGAGGGATGTTCACAGATTTTGCAGCCAGAAGGGACTGTTAGGATCATATCATCTGACTTCCTGCAGGAAGAGGGTGAGAAGATTTCACCCATTTCCTCATTACACCCAGCTGATGGACTGAAAGATCACATTCCCTTCCCGCTGGCAGGGGAGCTGTTCGGAACCGCTGTGGGGAGATGCTCTGTGTACCCTGGAAGGGCTGAGCAGCCTCCCCTCGCCCCCGATGGCAGTGGGAGGCTTTGCCTGCTCAGTTCATGCTGCATTTGGCTCTGCAGGGGCTGGAGATGGAGGCTGAAAGGCCTCATTGCACCCAGTTTGGGAGCACTTGGAGGGTTTGTGCCTGTGGGGCTCCTCTCTGCAGTGAGGCGAGCACAGGCTGAGGTGGGAAGCACTGAGAGCAGACTGGAGCGTGAATTCACCTGCTCTAGGCATGAAAGGCTCGTGCAGGGGTAGAGAAGGGACCTGGCAGGGGTTAGCATTGCCATCCTAAAAAACACTTGATCCCAAGGAGTGATACCTCTGTGGCAGTCAAGGCACAAGAGCAGATTAACCACGGGTGCTGACACTCAGGTCTGTGTGAGATCCACTGCTCCACTGCTCCACGGGCCAGCTCTGGGGCAGGAAATAAAACACTGAAATTCACTTTTTGGTTTGTTCTGTGCAAGAAGGAATAAACTCTGTGTGAGTGCATTAACTGAAATGCCTCCTCTGCACCCCTTTGGAGGTGCCAGTCTCAAACTGATCTGCAATATTTCTCTAATATTTTACCATCTATAACTCCCTGGGTGTGTTGGTGTCTTACCTCAACCACTAAGAGCACTCCTTGCTCTCCAGACAGCCCCTTCCACCTCATCAGTGCCGTGGTTTCTCCCTGTGACCCACAGTGATGCCCAGTCCGTGCATTCCTACTGATCATTTCATGCAAGGACCTCACATTTCTTATTTATTGATAAATTAAGTAAAAGTCCTGCGAGGTGTTAAATGATCCCTGAATTATGACGGGAAGCTGAGCCACGTAGCAGACTTAGGGACATTTTTACTCTTTGCAAAGCTAGACCAAGAGCTAGAACCTCACCTTGCACCTCTGAAGGCTTTGTTTGGACCAGAGGATGTGTCTCCCTCCCATACAGAGCCACCCTGGGTGATTTCCTACTCTGCTCTTTAAATGCAGCTGAAGAACCAGTCAGTCTTTTCCCTTACGCTGCAGTTTATTTTTATGAAGTACCACACAAGCACAAATCCATTAGGATTCATCCTGTCTATGTATTTCCTGACATAACCTGCCTTTTTCACCTCCTGAACTCTGATCCTGAACCCAGGGCCGTGCTGAGCCTGAGAAGATCTCCGGGATAATTCTGCTCTGCACTCCCAGCTCTGGCATCTATCTTATCTCACAGCCAGTTGTTTGGAGGGACAGGCACATTTGCAAGATTATCTTTTGGCTTGTGGCAGCAGAAATCAGAAACAGATTATTTGAAATGAGCAGCTCCTACCATTTTATCTCCAGGCCAGGTGGACATGGATGACCTAGAAGGATATATTTAGCAGGGAACACTTCAGACCAGGGTGCATGTGTGTATCCAGTTACTGTTAATCATGTCTCCTTCCCCTAAATTGGCCAACGCGAAGGACACCTGGCAATTCTGGAACATTCCTGTTGGATTACTAATATCAATATTAAGTGAAAGAGCTTGAAGAATGTCACATTAGTTTCTGATGGCTCCCTTCCGCCATACTTCTGGCCAGCAGGCTTTGGCAGATGTGGCTCCATTCTGTCCAAATGCAATCCAGGGTTTAAGAATGTGCTCACTTTCCTGGGACCATCTGTTTGCTTTTCTGCTGAAGGAACTCCAGCCTCTTTGGCAACCTCGGTGTATTGTACTCAATAAATCCTGACATGTAGCAAATTTTTTTGGCAGATCTTGAATCTGAATGTCATCCAAATTGTTCATTATTGATATTAAAACCGATTTGTGCATCACCAACCATTAAAGGAATGCACTAAATATCTCCACGAATGAGAAACCGAGTAGTCCATCAGAATACATTTATCAGCAGCAATGTTAAAATGGAAGAAGAGTTCTAGGGCTTTTCCTGCTATTGCAGAAGCCCACATCTAAGAACAGCTGCAGGACCCAAAAGGTAGAAAGAGCAAATGTACAAGAGAAGAAGTCAGAAGGAAGGTGCCCAAGGACTACCTGATTTGGTCCAACGTGTGCTGTCTGGAGCAGGGAGTGGAACCTTGCTCCACAAAAGAAGATTCCTCACTCCACAAATCTGGTGTGACCACAGCAAGGTCTCTTCACCCTACATGGGTTTGACATCCTCTTCAAGTTGTCATCTACACTACAGGGTCTTCAAGGCATCATCAGGCTTGTAAAATAGTGACTGTGAATTTTTTTACTATACCCTGATGTCCAGAATGGGCATCTGTAGCATGACAAAGTAAAATGAACCTCTCAAAGTGAATTTCTACGAAAAATAACGCTGTGTACTTTTTGGGCATGTAGAGTATATACCCATGTTATCTTTAATTAAAAATGAATAATTTTCTAGATAAGGAAATTAGTGTAAAATTAAGTTTGCCAGACTTATTTTTAAGGTCTGATTTCCATTGAAGCTTTGCATAAGTGCTGTGGGGTTATTGGGCTCCAGTTGTTTCTGGTGTTTCAGTTGTCAGCATTCAGACTCCGTATTTCACACAATTTTTCACAAAAAACTTGCAGAAGCTTTGGAAAAATCTTACACTCAATGTTCCACATAAAAATGAATTTCAGTTCATATTAAAATATATTTTAAAAATATCTATAGTTAGCCAATGTAACAATCTATCCTGACACACCACATTGAGAACAAGGATTCTGCTGACATTTCTTCATCTTTCCTTACTCCTGCTCCAACAACTATTAAAAAATTCTCATATGAATTTTTTCCCTTTTATAGTTGGACACAGATGACAAAAAGCAGAAATAAAGACAACTGTTTCAATGGCACTGAGACTGTACAGTCCCACAGCAGTAAATGGAACCAAATCAAGGGTTGGCTCCAGAAGCAGCATCACCATTCTGCTTCCTTTGTCTTTTTCCTTTGCAACAGGTGGCTCAGGAATGTCTCATTTCTAGAGAAGCTTTCCTCCATGAAGTAAGTGGGTTGTGGTGGCCTGGGAGTCAGTCTCTTTTCTCAGGTAACAAGTGAAAGGATGAGAGGAAATGGCCTCAAAATGTGCCAGGGGAGGTTTGGGTTGGGCATTAACAAAAATTTCTTCACCAAAAGGGTTGTGCAGCCCAGGACAGGGGTGAAATCACCACTCCAGAAGGGAGTCAAAAGCTGTGTGGCTGTGGCACATGGGGATATGGGTTAGTGGTGGCCTTGGCAGTGCTGGGGAATGGTTGGACTCAATGATCTCAGAGCTCTTCTCCAATCTAAAGGATTCTGTGACTCCTTCTCTCTATGTGAACATGCAGCCTCGACAGCACGCTAAACTTTTGAACTTTTCCTATATATTCTCCAGACACTCTCGCAGATCCTTCCCCGGTTAATTTAATGCTGCTGAAAGGCTGCAGATTGATAGCTCAGGAGGCCAAAGCCTGTTGTTACAAGCAGGTAATTATTCAGTAGGATAAATGCTTCCTCCCACCACCCCGTCACGGTGACTCCGGCCAGACCAGGGCTGGGATGGGGGCACTGCCTCTGCTGCAGCTCCAAAATCGGTCTCTTTGCTCAGTTCAGTGCCAGTCACAGACCTAGCACGGATTTGAGGATGCAGCTATCTCTCCACTGGAAAATGGAGGGAAGGTGCCAACACTTATAGATCTCTCTATTACCAAGCTGGCTCTGTTACAAGCGGCACACAGCGATTTCAGCGAGCAACCTTCCAGCCTCCAGCCAGGGCACAAGGGTTTGAGGAAATGTGTTAACAATATCACCCAGTGTGACAAGGGAACTGTGCTTTTAATCAGTTCTGCTCCTTGAGGTGATCACTCTCTCCCGCTCTGCTCCTCCTAGCACAGCACAGAGTAGGGGAAAGCACTTCACTGGCTCTGAGGGGTTTTATTTCCTTATCGAGACGGGTGGTTTTTATCATTGCTGTTCTTCTGGTTTGTCTCACTTTCATCAAACTGCTGGGCCTATTAAATGAACAGAGGATCACTCCATATATTTCAGTTGGGATTAAAACCCCTGCTCTGATATCCTGCTTTTTGCTGTTACAATCTCTTCTGCTCCCCACTTGGCCACGTCACCCTGTAGGGGCTGACACTCAGTCAACAGCTCCTGCTTTCCTCTGCACAGGAGAGCAAATTCCTCTTGTACCCTGTGTATTCCTTGCAATGTGAATCTGTACAAACCAGTGCAGTGGGAACAGAGATGACAATTGGAATGGATCAGTTAACAACTAGTGAAATAAAAGCCTGTCCTTAAGGTGAGGTTCTGCTCCTCGTTGTTCATTACTGCCTGAAACCTCCTGGCTTCGCTGGGGCAGGCATTGCCCAGGGTGGGACACAAGGAGCTGGGTACTCCTTTGCATATTTATGGGAATCTTCTACTACATGAACTGGCAACTTTGCCATCAATCCTATTCCATCACTGCCTCTATTAAATGTTCATCTAATCCAGGGCTGTATAACTGGCTAAGAGGACACCCTCGTGGATGTCAGGAAATGTGTATTCTATTTCCTGTACCATGTTGGATAATGGATTCTCCATGGGTTTGGTTTTCCATATGGAAATCTGGGATACTAATTCCTAACCCGTTCCTGGAATTTATGGAGCTTAATGGATGAGAAGTTATACCTAATTAAGCACAAGTGATTGGTACAGAAGATAAGGGGCTGGCTCTGATTTGTGCCCTGGTGTTCAGACATGATCTTTACCTCAACTATTTCTGCTAAAACACAAGTGTTCCAGCAGAGCTGGTAACATCCCCAGTCCCAGGTATAATATCTTTGCAAGTCACTACATAATGCTGTGGCAGATAATTCTGACAGCCAGCTCCCACAGGAAATAACAGCAATCAGAAAACTCGACCACCTTCCAGTGAAAGAACAAGATGTACTCCCTAACTTGCCTCCTCAGTCATCAAGGCTCAGCAGCGCGTACACTGGGAACAGAAACAAACTTTTTCCAAATAAAACACCAGGCTGCTTCCACAGGGGAGGACAGGAGAAAGAAAGCATCTGAGGGCTGTTACTCATCTCCTTTAGTACACTGCCCTGAAGTGCATCAATGGACGGCGCGGGGGTGGCACAAGGCATGACACAGCCTCACGAGTCATGCAGGGCTTGGGGCAAACGCTGGTGGCCAGCTACGCTCCATTTCTTTGGGAAAAATGGAGCCAATGAACACTTACTGCCCTGCAAAGACTGCAACTTGTTTCTTAGGAGCAGAGCTGCCACTGAACGTGCACCAGCTGGTAGAAAAAGCTTTGCAGTTCAATAGCACCTTCTATCTGCAAGACTCTGCTAAAATAATAATAGTTGCTCTGCTCTCTCTAGTGGAACATAATAATGAAATGGAAAACAGATGATTTTTTTTGCCTGTAGGACATGAAAATAATTGATTTAGGACTATAATTTTTAATAGTAGGACTGTGGAAATCCTAAAACTCCCTAGGAGCTGGGAGCATATTCCAATGGAAAGATGACTCAGTGCTGCGCATTCTTATTCTACTTATTTTTGTTCACCAAATATCCTGTGCCGGCCACAGTTACGGAGCAGATTTGAGGATATGAGGCTGTGGGAATCTTTGGTCCGAAGTGATACAACAAATCTTATATCTTTATGGTTCAACTCATGTTGGATTCATTAGGAAACTGACGTGTTGGAAGCAGGATAAGCAGTGGCCTTGTCATGTCAATGCCCACTGACAAACACAGGAACCACGTATAAATGACAGCTGGTTGTGTTTTCAGGTGTTCTCCTCTGCAAGAAGGATTTCAGTGTGAAAACACTCAGAAGGGTAAAACTATCCTCACGATCAGGATCAGCCACTCCTCTTTTATTTCAAGCAGTTGGATGTTGTTTCCTCCAGCTCTACCGATTTTATAAATATTTGTAGTGGTTCGGATGTTGGAATGGAATAAGATGATCTTACTTTAGAAGCGTTAAATGTATTTCCTCACAAAACAGTTGCCACTCTGTGACAACACCACGTGACTTTTTGATGGCTGCAATAACAATCTGAAAGGGCTGGGAGGGGAGCTTGGAACGAGATGACTTTTAGGGATCCTTCCAACCCAAACCATCCTTGTGATGATTCTTTGTCTTGTACATACTCATTGAAATCTTGGGCTGGAGTCACACACCTCTACCTCAGCAGCCACTTTAGGTGACCCTAAAGAACCACAAACTATTTTCTCTATGGATGTTCCACAACTGGAAGATTATTTGATCAAACCTAACATGGGATTTAATTAATTCAGCAAATATTGAATCCACTAACAACTGTGGCTTAGAAAGTAAATTCCATGGGGCAGGGATAGATGGGATCTCTGTGTTGAGTATTACACAAAACATATTGACCACATCAATAGCAAACAGGGATCTAGAATGTCAATTACTGAATACAGATAGAATTCAGCAATTTCTTTTTATCTGAGGATGAAACTCTCACTGTACCAGTGGATTTCAACGGTGGATTTTTCACTTGCCTGCTCAAATCAAATCAAGTATTTTGGAAATAAAATCTGAAACAGTTAAAAGCGAGGCCTGAGAATTGCGGTGCAGATGAGTGATCCCACTCGTACGATCTGGAGAGGGGAAATTCTGATTTGTGTGACAATTTATTGATTTACAAGGTGGAGCCCTCATGGGATGGCAGGGCAGAAATCCAATTCTATTGGAGTAGGAAAAAGTCAGGGAGGATTTGGGTGTATCAAAATTGTTCTGTAAACTCAAGGCATTAATAATATTGCTATGTGTTAATTTTATCACAGGAATCACAGAATCATAAATTGCCTGGGTTGGAAGGTTAAAAAGATTAAAAATCATCTCGTTCCACCCCCTGCCATGGGCAGAGGCACCTTCCACTATCCCAGGTTGCTCCAGCCTGGCCTTGGACACTTCCAGGGATAAGACATCCACAACAAATAGTTACAGACTGAACATAAAATTAAACGCAAATGGGAGCAATTCCTGATGTATGCCTAATATATGAAGCTAGTCTCCCATGGTTTCTTCCTTTTACTTTAATTAATCCTGAAAATTAATTGCTGCAAATGATTTGGTTAGTCAAAATAGAGGAGGCAGATTATAAATAGATTTTTTAAACAAGTCACATGAAACCACAATAAAAAAGTTCACAGTAATTAGCCCCCTACTAACAGTTAAATAGAAATTAGAGTAAGCCTGTTTTGGTTCTTTTTCTTTTATCAAAATTATCTACTTTCACTTTTTCCTTTTTCCTGATCGGATTTTTATCACACTGGACCGGTGAGCCATATGTAGAACGCTATCAGAATATAAAACATCACAAAATTCTGACATGTGGGGAGCAGAAACAGAAGGGGGATTTAACATTTCACCGGTGTTGAGAAGAAAGTCCAATTCCTATTCCTAATTGCAAGGCAGGTTGGTGCAGGAATTGTCTCCAGCACAGCATCCTGCAGGGCTCCTCCTGCCCTGTCCAGGAAAACCATCCCCTTCCCACCAGAGCCAGCTCAGCTCAGGAGATGTGGCCGTGCTGTCAGCACTGCTGCATCCATCAGGGACAGCTCAATGTGCAGGCACTCCCTGCTCCCACACAAGATATTACATGAATTCTGTTTCTTTAAAAAGGTGGGAAATAACTCTGAGGTCTGGAAGCACTGACAATAGGACTGCTGTTGGACAAAGCTGGCTGCTTGCTATGCTCCCAGCAGTTCTCACAGCAGCAGAGCAAAACCAAAAGTTTCTTTTCAAGTCAAGCAGTCCATTAGTATTTTATGTGTCTGGTTTGATGATTGATTGACACGTGGAGAGAGATGCTGTAAAATCTTCCGAATTAACGGGAGAAGTGGTTTGCAAGACAGAGGAGGTTTTTGCACAGATTAAATCCTGCTGATGCACCAGCTCTGCAGGAAGTGTCTGAGGAGCGCAGGAGGAAGGGGACAGGGAGCTCTTGCTCTCCCAAAGTGAGGGTAAACCAACTGCCTGCAGATGTTCTAGCAGAGGTGTTCAGCCCTTTCAGCTGGAAACCCTCCCTTCTCACCCTCCTTGCCCTTCAGATTGAGCCAAGTGCTCTTGCAGAGTCCCCCCAAAGCACCTTTCCCTCTCCTGGAAGCCCCATGAGCATCAGAACCCAGAGCTGGGTCCCTGGGGGTGGCTCTTCAGCTGGGAGACCCAGCCTGGGGTAACACCATCCACCTGAGCTCAGGCAGACTGAAATAAACTGAAAAGGAGGTGACAAGCTTCTAGTGACATCATTCTTTTTAACACCACTCTGGCTGGCAGATTGGAGAGGGAACAGCATCTTGCAGGAGCTCTGCTTTATGGAGAACAACTGCATTATCCTGGAGGAGAGCTCCTGACAGGGCTGCAGCACTATGGCTCTGCACAGGAAATAGCTTCATCATATCATAACCTCCCTCCAATTTTCCTCTCTATTTTGATGTCTATTGTTCCAAAGGTACAATTTTGTTTGAAATGGAGTTTATTTCAGACCCTGAGGTGTCAAATTTAATTTCGAGAGTTTTTATTGTAGGACAAAATACATTTTTTTAGTGAGCAATTAGAATTGTAGTAAATAACCAACACTAAGTTTCTGCTCCACAAATGTAACTGTTTCCAAGGCAGATACAGATCAAGAATTGACATTTATTCCCTCACTGTTACTCACACTTTAGATTTTTTTCAAATGCTTTTATTCACTATCGCCTCTGGACCAGCATCATCAAAACATTATGTTTGGAAAGACCATGCCTGTGGGGACTCTGCACTGCAGGAGTGCAGCTTTTCAGACTGCCTGTATCAGTTTTGGATGGAAATCTCTGCACTGTCACTTCAGAGAACGCAGTCCAGCAGGTGGTTTATGATGCCGAGAAAGCTGTACTGCAAAAAAAAAAAAAGGAATGTTGGATTTTGTTAGTAGAAACAAAGTTTAGTGCGGATCCATGCCAAGGAAGATGAGGTTTACGAGTCCAATACTCCTGGTGCACATGAGACATTATATCAGTGGTGAGAAATTTATTGCAATCATCTTCCTATTTCCATTTCTGCCTCCTTTTTGGTGACATAATAGTATAAAGAGGAAAGGTCACACCTTGATGCCAAGATGATTCATAACTTTAATACCAGAAGGAACAATTGACCTAAACAATCTTTGGCTAAAGTGTATTTCCAGCAGTGCTTTCAGTCTTGATCCAAAGCCAAAAAAATAGAGAAAAATCCCCCACAAGGTTGCTGTAAGATGTTCAGAACCACCTACCTGAGGAAGGAGGCTGATACCCAGCAGAAGGTCTCTGAGAAGCCAAGGCAGAGCTGACCAAGCTCTACATGGAATTGTCTTTCAGTGGAGATGGTCCCATGGCAGGGGCTGCTCTGCAGGGTGGCTCTTGTTGTGATGCCTTAAGTTTTATCTTTCCTGTATTTCAGGTTCTGTGCTGCCCAGGGGTGCAGCTCTGAGCTCACACTCAGTGTCACTCAGCTCTGCACAGAGCAGGGAAACAAAACAAATCCTTTTCCTGCTGGACACCAAGGACAACTTTCAGGCCCAAAAGCACAAACAAGGGTGGGCTGGAGGGAGGAACAAGAAGGATGGGACCTCACAACCCGAAGCTGTAACTGGACAATTAACCCCAATATGCAAAAGGAACAAAACTTATAAAAATGTAAGACCTCGTGACTGTTTGTCCATTTTGTGTCCATTCTGTGCCCATTTTGTGACCACTTTGGGTCCACCCTGGGTGTAGCCCTGGCCAGGCTCTTGTCCTGCCCAAGATGTATCCTTAAAGATCTTTTAATAAATATCTACTTTATTCTCCAGCTCTGTCCAGTCTCTGTTTCAGGTCAGCCTTCCTAAAGCATCAGTTGCACTCACTGAAACTAGCCTGGAAGTAAAGTTATGATGGTTTCCCCAGTGTAGAGCACTGACAAAGCCATGGATACACAAAAGGGATGAAAATGAGATCCAGGACAGCACAGTGGCATTTGCTGCTTCGGGAAGCTGCTGCTGTGCAGCCCCTGGGGGAGTGAGGTGAAATTCCTTCCATTGCCTTCCCTGCTTTGGCTCTGCACAAAGGCAGGCAGGAGATGGCAATGAGGGAGCAGAAACAACGTGGGAGGGAGAAATCTGGGCCACCATTTCTGTGTCTGAACTGCAGACTGGGCTCTGGGAAGAGACCTGAGAGTAGCAAAGTGCCACAGGTACAGCCCTAGCCCTGACTCCGGTGAGTTGGAAGCATTTGGACACCACAGGAAGTTCTACCTACAGCAGGTTAATATTATCCAGAGGACACCAAGCCAAGCTGTCAGAGAAACTACTGCTTTAAAAAGCCAGGAACTGTGTCACAGCATGACAAACATATGCACAGATTGATTTTGGCTACAAACCAAGAAATCCGTACAACCAAAGAGCCCAGCTTTTAGTTGTAGCCACGAGGACACAATTAGGATACGACCTGCTCCTGCAACAGCCAGGCCAGCAAAGAAAAGCCAATGGCTCTTGAAATACTTCTGCTGGAAGAAAATTAAAATTTTGGTACCCAGTATGACAAGAAAAATGTAAAAGAGAAAAGAGAAGCAAATGGAGATGTGAGCTGTGTGCTTGGCAAAACAGGCTTGGGTGGGAATAAACCAGAGAAACCCAAAATAAAGACAGGAATCTTGGAACAGGTGATTAACAAAAACATAGACCAAGGTTCAGAAGTTTTTGTTGTGTCCAGAAGATCCCATGTGAAGAGGCAGATTGCCTCATACTCCTGTGTTAGCCCTTAAATCCAATTACATCTGGTAGAAATAAAAGCTGACAGACACAGCAGGTGTTATCAATGCAGTTTTTGGGAAGTAGCCATCCATACACAGAGCATCACCAGGACCCAAATGGGCACCTTTGGCAACCTCAGCAAAGAACCTGGCTATTGTATTGGAAAGTGTTTTCCTAGCCCAGAACACAGAGGGCTGTTGAGGGCGACAGAGCATGGAGCCAGGTATTGCTAAGCTGCTGCTCACGGCTCCCTGAATGAGCAGATACAGCACCTTAGACCATTCCACATCTTTCCCAAAAGCACCTCTCAAGTTTGTTTTTACTGCCCAAACCCTCAAGCCAATTTCTCTCTTCTTTTCATTTGCTTCTCACACAGGAGCTAAATAAAATCCCGTGCAAGTTTTGAAAAGAGGTAATAAAGATAACATCCTGTGTTTAGATTAGAGAGTAAAAAGGGATGGAAGGGATGCATAATCAACCTCGATGACATAAACTGCCAAAAGAGCCTGGGAAATGGAGTGAAAATTTAGTCTGGGTAGAGTTTGCTGTTAATTGACACTTGAGGAGGTCCTTGAGCATTCCCTGGCATTTGGTAGTAAGCTCTACCCAAAGTGAAATCCTGCAGTTTGGTGGGGCAGTGTTTCTGCATGGTTTGTGTGCAGCACAACCTTTTCGGTTCTGCACTGCAAACACCAACACTGTGCCACCTGCAGTGACGCATCCCCATGTCACCAGCCCAGCTTCATTGCTGTTTTCCTCTCTCATGTAAAGCCTTTCAAGCAGTGCCTGGTAACTTCATGTGGATGATCACAGCTCTGATGTACACAAAGCTCCCAAGCTCCACGTTTGTGACCCCAAGATCTGGTCACATTACAAACATTAAAAAATTCCGATTATATTATCTTGATTTGCGTCAATGCCCATTTGCAGTTCTCCTAACTCTGTCTTTTTTCATGTTTCCTTTTGTTTCCCTGCCCCACAGACTGCAGAGTACCCATTGCACAGTGCCCAGTTCATGGATGGGGAAATACCACACAGAGAAATTTCTAACTTAGCCCCAGTCCTACAGGAATCCTGCAGAACTGAAGGGAAGTGAAGCCTTTAAAACCAAGTCCTGACTACCAAACTGGCCTCTTTTCCTCCCAGGAAGTCATTAAGCCCCTGCAAAATCTTGAACCTCTATCACAATGGCATGTGCAAAAGAGGATTTTAATGTTTAAACAGTGCTTGAGTTAAAAATATATTGAACATTCCATTTACATTTCGGACAAAGTATATTGAATTTACCATGAAAATATTCCTATAGAGGCAAGATAAAATAAATGAAAAGACAGCTCTCCTTGTATTTCGTATTTTTTTTTCTGTAGAACTAATATGGGATTAAAGAGGAAAACCTGGTAGCTGCAGGAACAAGTTTGAGCAATCACTTGTCACTTGCAGTTAGCACAAAAACGTATTATAACAAGATATTACTTGTAGAATTTCCTCTATAAATCTTTTATTCATTCCAAGGAATCCCAGGCCGGGCATTTGCCATACTGCATTGTCAAAAATAATGCCCAGCATAAATGGTGTGCGAGAGACCATGAACATCAGAGATAACAAGAGTACTAACACCTTATGGGCCTTAAAAACCCAGAAGTGGTATTTCTGGTCTCTCATTAAAACCGAAATAAAAATATTGTTTAAGAATGACTTTTATGCTTAACTATTAAATGCAGCATTGATTCTTTGCTTATGGTTTCCCCCACTTTTCTTCTTATAAATTGCTGAGTGAATGTAAACAAGGAAGTAAATTTTTATGGCCTCATTCTGTTGCTGGGCAGGAGAATAACTGAGAGCTGAAACAACCTGGCAACCTAAATGAGCATCAGGAGCGAGAGAACACCTGTAAAACACCACCCAGAACTAAGAGAAGGAAGAACAAAACTACTTGAGAGGGAGGCACGGTGCAAACCAGAGTGTTTCCATGGAGGTCAGGAAACGTTGGGCAATTTTTGTGGGTGAAAGAGATGTAAGCTCTGACCTGATAATTCCATCTGCATTTACCAAACCTGCTGAGCTTCTTTCTTTCTTGTGTTGGACCAGCTGAGAGTTGAGGTTTCCTTCATCAGTTAAAAAAACCAAAACAACCTATATATATATGAGTGTATATATATATATATGTAAATATCCTCACGAGTTCCTAAAACTGGTTTGCAGTTCAGATTTCGCAGGTGAGAGATTTTTCTCTCAGAGCTGCTTCCCTCTGCACCAGGGAACTGCTTCTCATGGCAGGACTGCAGCCCTGGCTAAGCAAGGGATGGCTCTGGGCTGGTTTGGAGAGGCTGGACTCACACTTAGGATGGACTTTCAGATGCCCAGTGCACAGCTGGGGCTGTGCCAGAGCAGCACTGACCCCGACTCTCAGCTTCCATCCTGCCTGAACACCCACACCTCCACTAATGCGTTGCCCCTCTTGGCTTTTTCTAAAGCTCACTCAGAAAATACAATTTGACAGCTGCTGCTTGCTACTGAGGACACTCTGCTGAGTCTTTCCTTTTTCAGATTTCCATATGTAAATCCTGATTAGGTTTTTGTAACAGTTCCTTCAGCTTTCGTTCTCTCTCTGCATTGTCTTTCTAGTGTGTTTGTCCTGCTGTACTCTTCCCATTGGGAAAATTCCATATTCCCATTGGTTTCCATCCCTGAGCTGCTTTTTCTTCCAGATTCAGCTGCTTTGGGAGTGTGAGGGCAGAGGATGTGGGATAACTGTGGGAAATGTGAGCTGGTGTGGCTGTGTCAGTAGGGTGACTGCAGGGAGATCAAGACAGCCCCTAAGCAGGGCAAGTTTATAAAGCGACTTCTGCCAAAACTCCTGGCACATTTCTATCTCAAACAGGCAAGCTGTGAGTTCATCTCTCTTGGAGAGGTTTTCCTTTCTTTTCCCCTTGCTTCAATCTTTTCAGCAATTCTTTATTTTCTTCTAATTCATCCCTCAGCTTTTCTTCTTTCAATTTCTCTTTCTCTTGACTTCCAGAGGCCACGAGGGTAAGAAACAGCTTTTCTCCCAGCTCACTTACCACAAACAGATGAAAGAAAAAAAAAAAAAGAAAAAAAAAAAGATGGGTTTCCCAGATTCTCTAACACATCCTTGCTTTCACAGCAGAAGCACAGGGCAAGTTTCTTTCAGCTGTAGAAAATGGAGAGCAAAGCAGGGGAGGGGAAACACCAAATAGAAGGTGACCTTGGTGTTTTGGTCTCTGCTCTAGAATCTGCAGACTGAACCAGACTCTCTGAAAACATCAAGCCTCAAGGAGACCTAAGGTAGGACAGCCAAGGATGACAACATGCCCTTAATTTTCGTCAGCCCTGGAAGGTGGCATCCGAATTTTCTCAGCACGAAATTTGGAACTGCTGCAATAACTCATGCAAGTTCAAATGCCTGAGAGCCACACAACATCACCATATGTCCTATGTGCCACAAAAAAAAAATCAAAAAATAATGTGCAAATGTTTGAAAGACCATTTCCAATTAGCAGGGTTTTCATACCCCACTTAGAAAGGGTGCTGCTGTGTTTCCAAGAGTTACTGTCTCAGCCACAGAGCTCCCATGAAAGGGAAAATTATAACCATAAAGGGAAAATTATAACTGATCAAATTTTAAAGAAACCTCTAAAAATAGCTTGTCTAAAGCCCATAATATCACAATGATAAAGTCTAAGATCTCAAGCCCTCCCAGAGCTTAGAGCAAGATACATGCCATTAGGAAGTTTGGGCTTTTCCATTAATTTCTCCCCGGGATACAGACATTGCTTTTGACTCCATAGGCTTGAAAGGCAAAGAGCTGAAGCTTCTTTCCAGTCCCAACTGGAATATCCCTAAACTCCCATCCAGCAGTGTCTGGGAAACGAGATTTAGCACTAAGCAGAAATTTATCTTCCATAAGATGTGGGTGTGTCCTTGCTCCCAGTTCCAGAAAACCAGGAATTCGGCGCAGTGGGTGGGCTGGAGAGAGCCCTGGCAATGATGGATTTGCGGACAACACAGGGGATTTGGTTAGAAGTGGAAGATAATTACAGTTTGTTATCCTGCACTTCAGTTATCGCAGCAGCATTAAACCATCCATCCAGGGGCTATTTGGGATGGAAGATGACCTCTAAAGTTAAGCAGACATTACTAATAACCACTTTCTTTCCCATTAATATAATAAACCACTGGTGATAGGGACCTCATCTTTTGAAGTCTTACAGTGCTCACGAAAAGATTAAAAAACCCAACCTCTTGATAGCCAGAGCAAGTTTTGCTTGGGCACAGTTTCTTCCAGTTACAGGGTATTTATCAGCAGCGGCAACACAATTTGTATTATACAGCCTGAGCTCACTGTTAAAATTTATACCAATCAGCAGAGTCATTAACTCCTACATTTGCCTTCCCCTAATCCACTGTTAGATTAAATGGTTCAATTAATAATAAATATTAGCAGTTTATTAGATGAATAGTTACACCACTACATTAGTGTATGTGGTTGCGGAGAGACAGAAACGAAGCACCAGTTTCCCACTAAATCATTTTTAGCCAGGCACTGTACCATATGTTGTTCTGCTGCACTCCTCTCTTCTTCGCACAAAACAAAGCCAAAACCTTCGGCTTCACCTGCCACTTCTCGTTATTCAGCCACGGCCCAAGGATCTCGATGGAAATGAGGAACCAGGCTGTGCTCTGAGCAAAGCCATTGAACTCAGCAGGCTGCAGGAGGGGAGCCAGCACAGGCTTTGACCCATTTATTTGAGAAAATTACCCCTGGACAACGAGCTAATCCTCCCCAATAAGCCTGGCTATGGGCAGGAGGAAGCACCAGATTAGTGAATTTGGTTTGCTGAAGGGACTGATCCTTAGCAGCTGGAGAGGCTGTGCTACCCCAGGCTGAAAATCCTGGTGTGAGAACCTGCCAGATTGTTGCATCTGTACATGATCAGTTTCCATCTACAAAACGGATTGCAAAATCTTCTAATTTTATAAGGCAGAGGAAGGATCAGCTAAGGGGGAAAGTTGGTTACGTTGTCCAGGAAACTCCTGTTAATATTCATTTGCTTTTTGTCAAATATCCACGGTTATAAATACATGGATCAGTTTTCAAGCACGTGGCCTAACTGGTGGGAGAGTGGGAAGATGACAGTCAGGATTCTGGACACTGTTCCCAGCCTCATCCCTGGCTGGACACTTGATTTCTTCCAGCTCTCTCAGCCATGACTAATGAAGCATCTTCTCATCGCTCTAAATTCATCCTTTCCAGACCCAACATTTTCTTATGATTTTCTATTTCTTTTGCCTCCTCCCTGGCTTAATTCCATCCTGCTTTGGGCCTCAGTTTCCTTCATCCATAAAAATAGAATAATGATACATTTCATAAAGTGTCTTTGGATGCAAAACACTGCCAGGGATGATTAGAGATATAACCAGGGAGTCACAAATACCTTGGACCATATTTAGCTCGAGGATTATTTGTGGAGGGGTCAAAAATGTGTTTTCATGCTCTTCTCTGCCTGTAGTTGATGTAAAACAGCAAATCTTCAAGAAAATCAAGGAGATTTGCAAAACTGCCTGAAAAACTCAATCAGATCAAGCAGCTCTACTTGAACTGGCATTTCCCGTAGGAAAGAAGAGTTTCCATCCTCTCCTGAAGTTTGAAACATCTTTGATTTGCACAAAGGGAGCGTGGCAGAAGGCCTCACCATCTTGGCATGACACTGGTTGAAAAGATTATGATCTGCCTGCTCTTCTGAGTTCAAAGGGACAGTAAAAATGATTTAACTTAGGAAATGTGCACGATGGGTATATTCCTACTTCCATGGATGAGAATAGCTGGGGATGCACGACTGCAGTCCCACGCACAGAGATGGGATAATTACCGTTGTACAGTAGTGGAGGCATTCCCAATATCCCATAATTAATTTACAGACAGAGTAGTTCCGCCTCCTTTCCTCCCATTAAGTGTAGGGAAAATAAATGTTCTTTGGAGTTGGCAGTTTCTCTTTAGTTTGCATATTCCTCCTAAATATGAACATTATGTTGTTTACTCATCTGTTAATGACAGCTGATTATCAAACCATAAATATACATGTATCTAATGGTTTGTGAACATTAAACATTGGGATGCAATAAATGTGGCTGCATGCAGGAACCCAGCATCCAACAATTCTCATTTAGCACTTCAGCCTCTGTCATGGTGACTCAATCTGGGCACTGTCACTTCTCATGGATAAGAAGAGGAGAACTGAATTTCCCAGCTCCTGTTCAAATAATTTTTTATTGCCACATGCAAACAAACTGAGATTTATTTAGTCTTAGTCCTGGCTCTTCTGCTCCCTCTGCACTAAGGAGCTCCCACTTTATAGGTTTGGTTTTTTTCCTCTTTCTAATGCTGATTCCATCCTTTTCCCTTACCTTTTGAAGCCAAAGCCCACGAAGCATCTCAGTTTTATTTTCCATTCACCCCTTTTCTGAAATTTTGCTGAAATTCTACTGCTGGAATTTTGTCCCCCTCTTATTCTGATCACGTGAACTTCTGCTTCCTTGAAGTCCTTCCTAATGTGTGATGTCACAGAGGTAAATTAATTTTCTTTTGTGTCACCTCTCTTCCAGCTCTAGATTGACTTTTCTTTTCTTGTAGTCCTCCAATAATTACTCTTTCTCCATGTGCCACAACTCACTTCCCACTCTGTACAAGCAAAGCTCTCTGAAAAACTCAAGCTGGACCAGAAACAATGTTTTGGTTCCGAATTCTTGAGAAAGAGTAAGGGAACTGTGTGGAGCTCTGATGGTTTTGAGCTTGGAGAAAAACACAAAGAAACAGGCAACTCCTCCCTTAGAGCCAACATGCAAAATGCTGAGCACATCAACTGCCTCGGTGTCAACTGCCCTCAGCTTTGGCGGGCTCTGTTTGAGGTGGGAATAACCCAGGGAAGCTGTGGCTGCCCCTGGATCTCTGCCAGTGTCCAAGGCCAGGTTGGATGGGGCTCGGAGCACCCTGGGATTGTGGAATGTGTCCCTGCCCGTGGTAGGGGTGGCACTGGATGATCTTTAAGGTTCCTTCCAGCCTAAACAATTCCATAATTCTGTGATTGAGGGCATCTTCCCACTCCAAAGCCTCTGGGAACAGCAGCATTTCTTGTCCTGTGCGTCTAAGGATAAAACTGACAGGTCCATGCTCTGTCTTCTTAATGCATCTGAACGGCCTTTTTAATTTCTGCAAGTGTTTAGATCTTGGGGTTTAAATTCAAAATTCAAAGGAGAATTTTGCATCATAGCAGTGTGTTCCCAACTGCACTGAACATTATGCCATTGCTTTGGATGGAATCAGAATAGCTTGGTCAACTATATTTGGACAACTCCGAAGGAATATGGTGAGCATTTCTTGTCTCACAAGTAGCTTTTGGAATTCGTCAAGATAGGATGAGGCATATGTGTAATTTTCAAGCCTGCAATTTTTATGCTGTTCCAAGTTACAGAAAACATTTAGCAATTTTGATCAAACAAAAGCACTGCTGTGATATAATTCCAGAAGCAACGTATGAAAAATTTCATTTGTCTCTTTAGCAATTATTGATGAAGGGAATAAAGCTGCAGGTGAACACAAAGGGCTGGCTGTTTGCATTCCCGCACTGCCAGCACGCCAGATTGGAGAGCAAGAAAGTCATTTTGCCTGGAACTAAACCAGTGGAGTGCTGACAGATAGGTGTTTGTGCAGTGCAGCTCAGCTATGAAAATAAGCTGTTACTGCTCACACTGACCCGAGCCATTTGATTACTGTATGACACTTTTCTTCTTCAAGTGAGTCAGGAGGGTTTATTGGGGTGATGTTGGTTCAGTGCCCAGCGATGCTGAGCACCACAGGAGCTCAGGTGCCCTGTGAGATCTGTATTTGTGGGGCTGGCTCCCAGGGAGGCGTTGGCCATCCTCTCCCATCTCGTTTTTATTGCACGAGTCGAGAGAATTGAATAACAGTGGCTGGGTGTTTTAAAAGGGCCGTAGAGTTTTATGGGTGGTTAATAACAGAGGTGTGTCTAGAGGTTAAGAAGAGCCATAGCTCATGATTCCCCAGAGTTGCTGCCAGAGTTGGGCAGGAGAGCTGCCGGGGAGCAGCAGGAACACCAGGAATGGGCAGGGACAGGGGCAGAGCCACAGCCTGGCAGGAGGACACTGATCCCAGCACTGCCCGCTCCTCCCGGCCACCCCAGTCAGGAGGGGCTGCACAGAACCACCCTGAGAGCAAAGGCAGATCTGCTTTGATCTCCGAGCAGTTTGATCTTTACAGGTGCCCAGGGAGGGCAGGGAGTCATCCCCCAAACCCCCTGGGATGCATTCCTGTGTCACCTGCTGTAGGTGACCCTGCCTAGGCAGAGGGGTTGTGGATGATCTCCAGAGGTCCCTTCTGTGGATGGAGACAGGAAAGAATCGCTCCCACACGCTGAGTCGTGCCGGAAAAGAAGAAGCTTTATTTACATCTTTGACATTTTATAGAATTCCAAAGGTGACAGTGGATTGGAGGGTGAAGCTGCCACCCCTCCAACACACTGGTCAGGCCAACACTCTTTCAGCTCTCTCCTCCTCCATGAAAATATGAAAACAAACCATTTGTTGATACTTAAAGTGTGGGAAAAGTCTTGATGCATAAAGAAAACAATTTTCTCAGAAAGGCTGCGCGGGCAACATCCTTCCAATCCTAACAATTCTGTGAGTCCTTCCCTCATCTACCACCAACAGCTGCATCCCAGCATAATACTATAAAGGTCTTTGCTACCCCAGGCCAGTGGAATCAATGCAGAGCTGCTCCTGTTTTGCTGTGAGACAGCTCCTTCCTGGCTGGTTTATTAGCATGGAAAAAATGCCCAACAAGTATTGACAAATTCACACTGTTTTGTTTTCAGAATTTTCTCCCAGAAATAAACTTGGAAGTTTTCAACTTTTCTCCAGAAATAAGCCAGGACAAATGTTAAAATCTTTCAGACATGGAATTTCTACCTTGCATTCAGGTCGGCAGGAGATTACATTTCATTTGGCTTCAGGTAGAGGCCAGTTTGCTAATTAAATGGCAGTGCTGCTTTACTAGAGATAAAAATAAGGCAAGCGCTACTGAGAAAAGGGGAATGGGGACCAAACAAAAGGAAAGGATAGGAAAGGGATGAAGTCAATAACAGATAAATCCCAGTCCCAACACAAGTACTAGAAAGACAATACTCTGTTGTGCACTGAAAAGCTGAGGTTTATTAGCTGTTGATTAAGTCTTGTGAGGAGCAGAAAGATAGTTGAGGAGAATGAAGCAAAATACAAGCAATGGCTTCTATTTTCTTGGCAAATTTGATCTTCTCTATTAGGATTATCAGAGAGCTTATTCCCTGGATGTGGGCAGCGAGGCAGATTTCCAATGCCTTTCAATTGCTTTTCTGGCTGAGGCTGGCTATTCTAATGCAACGTGACGGGTAGCCACAAACATAATCCGTAGGACCCAGTGGTGCTCGAATGCAGATGCTACTCACAGAGTCAAAGAGAAGAGCAAGCCTCCAAGTTTCCTCAAACTGGGACACTCTCAGAGCCAGAATTTGTGCAACACGGCAGCCCAAAGCTCAATATTGCTGCGTTCACAGCTTTGGTTATGGGCAAGATATTCAGGCATTTGAAAAACAATCAGTTTCCAAATTGCAAAAGATTACATATTCTTTTTCCACAGCTGATTTAACTTCTCAGGGTGGGGATTTAGGAATCCCCATATTGGATCAGACTGTCAGTTAATTCAATCTGCTATACCTATTCCGGCTGCAGCTAATAAATGATCCTTCAGAGGAAGAAAACACAGAGAAAACAAACCCACCACAATCCATCTAGTTAATTGAACAGTGCTGTACATGGGGAGAAAAATTCCTTCCTGATGTCCACAGGTGATGAGCGTATGCCCTGAAGCATGAGATACGATTACTCTTATCATTATCTTAGCTTGCATAGCAACAAATGTAATTAGCGATCATAAAATTATCCTGCTGTTTGGGATTATCTGTTTTTTTTAAAGCAACAGAGCCAAGTGTGTCTCTGAGGTAACTTCATTGGAATGGGATGAATTTGGCCCGTAAAGTCTAAAATGTATCCGTAGGTAAAAACAATAGGAAATACAAAAGGCAAGAATTGAAAATCCTTGGCTGCGGCCTCCTATGGCTGCTGTTTCTCACATACTTGGGCTGTTTCTTAGGAGGTTTTATTCAAACTTCACGTTGGTGCGATAAGAGGAGAAACAAACTGCTGGGGCTAGTGACAATAAGCAGGAGAAGAAGAAGAAGAAGAAGAAGAAGAAGAAGAAGAAGAAGAAGAAGAAGAAGAAGAAGAAGAAGATTTCAAGCAGAAACTAAGTAAATACCATGAAGCAACATGTTGTGGCAATTGAAAGGCAAACTCATTCCCACCTCTCACTGCATGTCGACAGCTCTGAAGAGCAGGAGCCACAAAAAATGCATTAGCAAGATGGATGTGTGGCCACAGAAGTGTTGGGACTGCTGGGTGAGAGGAAATATAAACAATTAGACAGATATTAAGCTAACACATAAATCACTCCCCGTGTCCACTCACAAAAGGAGATCCCCCTGCAGAAGCCAGGGTCAGAGCACCTGAGCTCAAGGATCTTGAAGGTCCCTTCCTATTCAAACAGTTTTGTTGGTGGTTCTGATGATTCACCTCATGGACAGTGGCTTTTCTGAGGTGCTAATTTTTATTACATATCCTGTAAGAGCTCTGGCCTCAGCCAAGGTTGTTCCTGTGGGTGGGATAAGGAGTTCAGCATTATTAAACTGTGGGTAGATATCCAGAAGGTGTTCCCCATTGGAAAATAAGCAGAGGAGGCTCCTGGGAGCTGCCACTAAACTTTGGTTTAGGGTAAGATCCTCCTGCTGGGGGCTCTCTGGTGGGGCTCCCACAGCCACTGGCAGGCAGTGTCCACTCTGGGCATCCTGGTTTCCATGTGGGTCCCAACACCTGCCTTGCACAGCCCAGGCAGCCCCTGGGATCTCCTTCCCTGCTGCAGCAGAGGTGCCAGGGCTGTAATTCTCTCAGCAAACAAACAGCATGTAAAACTTTATAAGCCACTTGGCCTCGCCGCTGCAAGTACTGTAAGAATTGATAGAGCATCCACACGGCAGACTGACAGACATAAACCAGGGGAGCACTTTTATGGCTCCTTAGAGGACTCGTACGTATTTGTCAAGGTTAACTGCATCTTTGAGGCAAGGCAGTTTTGTTGTCATTAAATATCTTTCACTGCCGTGTCCTTCTGCTAAACGAAGATGCCCTCCAAAGATGGAAGGTAATTTATGCTGCAACTTTCTTGCTCTCATCATGAGCCCCATGGTGTGCCTTTAAAAGCCCCAACTCCCAGTCAAGTGAGTCCAGGAGAACCTCAGCATTTGTTTTAACACTGAAGTGACTCAACATCACAGCTAGGGACAAAACCATGAATGGGTCAATACTAAATGGCCTGAAAAACCAAAGGTCAAATGCAAGTGCCTGTCTTTACTACTGTCTCATTTTTAGATGGGGTTTGGGAGCCATGATTTCGGATTTGGGAGCATGTGGGATATGCAAATCATTGGTTTTGGCCGTAAAGCACTTGGCTGCCCACGCTGGACTGAATCTGCTGGTGTGAAGAAGCACCTGGCACCCGAGAGAGCTCCGCAACACGTCCAGGGTGCCAAAGCCACAACTGCTCAGACTGACTCTCCTGCCCGGTGTTGGAGCTGGTCACTTGTCCTGCCTGTCCCCTCTGTCCCTCCCTCGCAGGGAGGACATGGTGGCACTCTGCATCTTGCCCAGAGGTGATGAGCAACCACTTGGACTCCTCTGTCCTCCCACATTTTGGGCACCCAAATGTCATCACTGTCATTGCTGTTGGCCACTGCCAGGGAGAAAAACACGATTTTTTATGGCACCTGCTTCCCATGTGACAAGGACCCTGCAAACCTCCCTGCAGGATGTTGCATTTCTAAGTCAGAGCCTCCTAATTCAGCAACGAACGCTTGTTGCACAAACTGTGCCGACAATTTTTGATGGATAGAAAATACAATATTTAGTCAGACTGCTGTAAGTTAAAACACAGCAGACAGTAAAAGGATGAAATTATACCCCAACAGACTTTTAAATGAGAAAATAGTCTGTGTTAGGGAACATTATTCATTTAAATAGCAGAAAGCTTAAAATTTCAACAAGGCCACAATTTCCATAAAAAGCCTGCATTTGGGATTTTTTTTTTCCCTTTTCCCTCTTACAGATTGCAGCTAAAATGAATGAACCTTTCTGCTTACAGAGTAATTCATTTTTATTTTACTTTGCCTTTTTCATGTCAATTACAGAAGACTTTGTTAAAATGATTACATAATTTTTTGCAGAAGCTCGGTATTGCAGGCTGGAGGAGATAAACCCACTTAAATGTGACCAATGTGCTCTCAAATTCCTGCCCTGAGCAGTTTCTCATCTCGACATCACTCACACCATCTTCCAAAACCCCTGCACAGAATCAGTGTAAATGTCACTGACAAAAAAGCATCTTTCTGTGCTGAGGAAGGCACCACGTGAACTCTGTTTTTAGGCAGCGAGTCAGAGGTCACTTGCTGCTAAAAACTCTGCATCCTCAGTCCTCATCTCATCATTTGGTTCCTGTCTCGTGATAAGGTTACACTGAATGGTGCTGGCATCCTTCAAGGTTACTGTTCCAGAAAATATTTGCAAATAATTTGACGTGCTGTCAGCTAGCAGGCAGCAGTGAACTCATATAATTCAACATACTAATGTGGGTTTTCACGCCTAAAGCTATAAATAAGCTTGATATTCGAAAGTTTCTGTAATGTTTATTTAATAGCAATATTTTATAAATAAATCTTGATTATTCCATTGCACTCCAGTAGAGATTTTTTTCCAATATGAGAGTTGCTTCTAACCCCAGGCCTCTTTTCCTGACCCTTCCCTGCCACCCACATCTCCATTAAAGAAATAAAACACTTCCTTCTCCAAACCTTTATCAGACACTGGGGAATTATGGCCAGGGCAGCTCCTGCTTTACCTCCTCCTCCTCCCTTTCCCCCTACTTTGCCCAGATTACTGCTCACTCCCCTGGAGATTTTTCCTGATTGATGGCTGCACAGGGATACCTCAGGGAACTCCTGGAAGTCCAGCTAGGGAAACTCTTCATGTTGGGCATATCCCGCTTGGAATTACTGAGTGGGCGTGCATGAGCAATAAAGGAGATGGCATCAGCTCCAGCTGGAGCAGGGGCTTTGGATCCCACCAGCCAGACCTCAGGTGTGCTTCCCGCTCCACAGCTGCTTTTTCAGGCTGCTCTCCCTCTTCCCGTGCCAGGGAGCACCACACAGATGATGCTGGAGCTCAGGTGCTTTGCACAAGCTCTGCCCCTGCATGGTTCCAACTGCACCAGCTCACTGCTCCCACCTTTGTGGCTGAGAAGAAATGCAAAGCTCACCAAAAAAGGGGTTCAAGGTATGGCATCAAGCACCAGTCAAGTCTTTAGGTCCTGGGAAAGCTGACCCTTTCCCACACAGCAGCTACTGCGTATTTTTTCCTATTCTTTCCATCAAAAAACAATTCATGAAAGCTTTCCAATTCAAATGAAGCCTTTAATTGAAAAATGATCTTGATGAAGCTGGATCTGATGTGGATCATGGCACTCCTGTGACACAGTGCTGATAATGCCAAGGTTGTGGGTTTGATCCCTGTATGGTTCATTCACTTAAAAGTAGGACTGGATGATCCTTGTTGGGCACTTTCAACTCAGAATATTCTGTGGTTCTATTATTTTGTTTTTTGAAAGACCCTGATTTTTGGCACACAAGTCAGTAAAATAACCCTGCTCTTGGGGAACCTAATAATGCCTGATAACAAATCATGAGACTCCAGCAGGACCCAACACATACATGCAAAGTATCATAGAAACCTGGGTTCACAGAATGTCCTGAGCTGGAAGGGACCCACAGGGATCAGACACTCCAACTCCTGGCTCTGCACAGACACCCCAAAAATCCCATCTGTGCATCCCTGGGAGCGATGTCTAAACACTCCTGGAGCTGTGGCAGCCTCCAGGCTGTGCCCATTTCCTGGGGAGCCTGGGCAGTGCCAGCACACTCTGGGGAAGAACCTTTCCCTAAAATCCAACCTAAACCTCCCTGACACAGCTCCAGCCGTTTCCTGGGTCCTGTCACCAGTTTAGAAGGGAACAGCTTCTCAGGCAGAGGGATCTCAGATTCAGATTCCTTCTGAATACAGAGGGATCATCGCTGTGGTGAGGGTCCAGGAAGGATTTCTCTGCCCCATGTTACTAAGCAGAAGTTCAATTCCAAGATGCCATGTCTAATAGAGAAGGATCGAAGCACCTCCCCACATCTGGGCTGGGATTCTGGGGAGAAAGCAGAAATGTCTGTAGCTAAAGACTGTTTGATGGTCCTGCACAGGCTCACGGACCCACTCACAAGATTCTGGTTGCCAGACTGGAGATTCAGGAGAAGGTCACTGTAATTCAAGTGTCAAGGAAACCAATGGCCAAAAAAATCGGTGTGACATCAATATTTCATAACAATACCACCCCTGAGGTTCAGAGACTTCTGCACTGTGGAGGACTGGACCTCAAAGGAGCAAAAACCCATTTTCCTCCAACAGCGGAAAGGGAAGTGAGAACTCTCATCAATGAAACAACTTCTTTGTGCTGCACTCTGTGCAAATATTTGGATTACTAAAACAAATTTATGAAGCAATTACTTTTAATGCTATATGAGGAAATTAAGTACTCATTGATTCATGATTTATAATCTAAAGCTAAAAGATCATGAAAAAGTAAATATAACTTAATTAAACGTCCTTTGGCTTTGCTACTGTTGCAGATCCAACTCATAAAGTAAGTAAAACAAACCATATTTAGAACATAAATGGGTATTGGTTCTTCTAGTTCAGAAGACAAATAATTTACTGGTTAAATACATTCAGCAAAGTTTAGCCATGTGAAAGATTTTTCCAGTGGCCTCTGGGTCTTGAAGGAAGGATAAAAAGTGACTGTTACAGATTCAAGGAATTCATTGTGCTGCGAATGACAGGAGCATTTGCTATGAAAAGAGGAAAACAAAAGACTATTTCCGTTCTTTTCATACTGGGAAAAATATTTTAATATATTCATGGGGTAGAATATATTGTGAGAGGAATGTGCCTTTATGGTCTCTCCATTGGCAACGCACTTGTGATTATTCACTCCTGACACTGAGCCCATTAACCTGGGGAAATTTAATCTAATGCTATAGTAATATTGCTATTTTTCCACTCTGAAGTGTAAATAATTTGAAAAAAACCCACCCAGGTTTTTAGAGAATTAAACATCCCAAGTGATGTATTCCGTTGGTTAAGTAGTCAGTTTGACTCTTCTTTTGCACTGCAGAAGCAAAAGGGCTGAGTTTAGAAAAAGAATGACGAACAAACCACTACTAAATAAATCATGGAAGTCTATCCGTTGTAACTACACATTTCAGCAAGAGAAACTTGCCAGATATTCTGGGTTGGATCTCTGCCTTTCAGTCTGTGACTGGGTGTTGCATGTCCATGCTGAAGGAGGACGTTCCAGACAACACTGATGCCTCTTGAACTTGACATATTTTGAGTGAAGGACGAGGATGAGATGTTTGGATGTCTCTGCCCTCCCTGAGGAGTCTTTCCATGTCCCTTGATTCCAGGTACAGCATAGCAGATTTAGAAGGTAGGATCGACCCCAAGAAGTTGCATGGAGCTGTGTCAGGGGAGGTTTAGGCTGGATTTCAGGAAAAGGCTCTTCTCCCAGAGGTGCTGGGGCACTGCCCAGGCTCTTCAGGGAATGGTGACAGCCCCGAGACTGCCAGAGCTCCAGAAGCGTTTGGACAATGCTGTCAGGGATGCACAGGGTGGGATTGTAGGGGTGTCTGTGCAGGGCCAGGAGTTGGGACTGACGATCCTTGTGGGTCTCTTCCAACTCAGGACAGTCTATGAACCTGTAAGTGGTGGAACAGTGGTAAACCCAACACTGGGGACAAATGCATATGCTTTCCATTTCTTGAAATGAATATGGGAAAGAAGAGGGGCACAAAACACACTCTCCCCACCCGGCCCGAGCCTCTTGAGCTTAGCTACACTGCAAAGCCTAGGTCTCTCCATCGGATTTAGGAGGTCCATCATCTTCATCATCTTCACTGATGAAGGTGGGGCCATCACCTTCCATCTGCCCAGGTGGCGAAAGGCCTGCAGAAGGGCAGTACCCTGTGTGAGGAAGGGCTGGTGGACGTGGCTGTCCCTAAACAGTTTTGATCCAGCAGATAACAAATTCCTGGCCATGTCAACAAGGTCTTCCAAGGGAATGAGCCCTGTGGGTGCACTGCTGCCAGGATCCAAGTCAGTACCTTGGCATCCCATGTAACCCTGCATGGAATTACACTGGGCAATTGTGGAGGGAGGGAGCTGAGGTGGCTCCAGCCTTGGATCCCCAAACCCAAAGGCCACATGTCTTCTCAACCCTAGGGTGGAGAAGTTGCAGAGTATGGAGATGCACACAAAATATCCAACCTCCAAGGCTGATGGAGCATCAGAGACCCAACCAACAGGGGGAAAGGTGCTCAGGCCTGTCCTGCTGGGAGGACACGACAGCTGTCTGCCCTTTAATAGCAGTACACTTTGTGTGCCAACTAAACATGCAAACCCAGCATAAATAAAAGCATTATAACGTTCAGATTCCCAAGAAAGGGATTTCTCCCCCCCAAATGCATCAGAGAATTAATTAGTAAATGAAAGGGTGGCTGCTATGCTCTAGCCAGACACAGTCAAGTGGAGCTGGGACCAGGCGAGCAGTGATAATAACTCGTGAGGAAACATCGGCTCTGCTGTGAAAAGAGACATCACAAACACACAACATTTCCAAGAGACCTTGGAGCAGAGGGAGCATCTGTCTTTTTAAAACCTCATTACTGTAGGACTACGAGGGCTGCAGCTCACAAACCACAAATTACATCAGGTGAGCGAGTTACCATCCATCAGCCGGTCTGTGTGCACAGGAAACACACCATCATTCCAGTTAACTTCACCCTCTCTGGTTTTACCCTCACCTGCAGCAGCAGGCTGCCTTGCAAAGGACATAGATGGAGAGAGCCTACAAATTCAGGCTCAAGGATGTGCCAGGGAAAAGTCCCTTTGCAGTTATCCTGAGCCATCCTCATGCTGCAGGTACTTGATGGAGGTACCTTGACTAAGGACCCTACATGTCCACAGGTTCTTTCTTGTCTTTGATGGAGAAACACTTGG
This sequence comes from Oxylabes madagascariensis, assembly GCA_013400675.1. Lineage (NCBI taxonomy): Eukaryota > Metazoa > Chordata > Aves > Passeriformes > Timaliidae > Oxylabes > Oxylabes madagascariensis. The sequence goes on along the minus strand of VYZR01009567.1, from coordinate 39,851 downwards.
GCCACCACAGATTTTCCAATTTAGGCACCTCCAGAAGAAATATTAAGTGTATTCCGCTGTGTTATGAAAAATAAGGCAATTAGACTCTGCTCATAATTCAGAGGGAATGTGAAAAGCTAAATTTTTCAGGCAATGTAATTTTTAAACACTTATGGTTTTAAAACAGTAAATTAGCTTCCAACTTAAAAAGCAAGATTACAGACTCCCCAGGAAAGCATTCAGCACCTTTGCTTAATATATAATGCATCTAACACAGGAAAAAAATCTGGCTGCAACAATATCTGTGGAGTCAATGTGAGATGGCTGCACTGGCAGTGACTGTATTTACCTGGCATTTTACATAGGTTTACATTTAACATAGGTTTTTACACACAGATCTGTTGATTGTCTGATATGTTTTGCTTCAGGACTTACAGCTCCTACGTTCTCTCTGTGAGAATTCTTCCCATGGATGTTAACATCCTGTGGCAGTTCATAGGGTCACAGGATCACAGGATTGTTTGGGTTGAAAGGGATCTTAAAGCTCATTTAGTTCCACCCCTGGGTAGGGACACCTTCCACTATCCCAGGGTGCTCCAAGCCCCAATGTCCAACCTGGCCTTGGACATTTCCAGGGATCCAGGGGCAGCCACAGCTGCTCTGGGCACCCTGTGCCAGGGCCTGCCCACCCTCACAGTCCAGAATTGTTTTCTATTATCTGTTCCCCCTTGTCCTGTCATGACATGGTCTTGTGAATAATCTTCCTCCAAATAGTTCTCCATGACTTAAATCAAAATATAATGGAAGGTACTTGAGAGCCTTCTCATGGGCTTTTGTGTCCATAAGTACCCATGGCAGCAAACCTAAAACTAGTTCCTTTCCTTCTCCTAACTAGAAGATCTAGGTTGCAATATACACAGTCTCCACTGTACATTCAATATTTTAATCCAACTTCATTGGCCGCAGTGAATTAATGTTTTCTTTAAAAGAAAGATTTCTGAGAGACACTACATCTGGACCAGTAGAAAGGGCATTTACATTAAATTTGGAAAATATATAACCTCTTTCCTGCAGCTTAACCAAAATGTTGTTAATCTCAGCTATTTGTTTCTGTTTGTTCTCATTTTGACAAAAATCTAATATTAAATTATTTGATAATTACTTAAACTAATATAGTGTTTCCTGTACCTTGGTCACCAAACCAGAAAAATCCAATATTCAAAGGCTCTGTTCCCTGTTTGTTTTCCATGTTGCCATCCTATATCAGTCATTCCTCTATCTCGACATACAATACCTGTCACTTATCAAATCTTTTCCTATTGTCTCTCCCTCACACCTTCCTGCTGCAACATTTCCATTAAAGCAACTACTTAACTTTGTGTGAGTGGTACGGGCATGCTGCAGTGCCACGTTCATTTGCATTGTGCTGTTTGAAAAGTGGTTCCTGTGAAAATTATCATTTCATAAACGGGAGGAGCCTGGCTCGAGGTGAACAATGCACAGCACAAGTGGATGTGTTCCTGAGGCCTCTGTGTGTTTTGCTGTTGAAAGGTCACATAGAGAAGCTCAGAATGTGAGGAACAGAAAGGTGAAGTGCACTGTATCATAAAATGACCCCCAACAACAAGAAGATAATGCTATATGTATAATAAAACAAAAATATCTTAAAGTCCTCCAGAGATAAATGCAAGCTATTTTCCTTTATCTGACAGTTACACACAAAAACAAAAGCAATAACAAAGATGTGTGATAAAACAGATTGACAGCCTGTTGTGAAGTGTATTTGGAGATAACCACGAGTGGGACTGAACACAGGCAGCTGAGACAAAAGGGACAAATCGCACCAAATTAGCAGAGGGGGAAAGAATCGTAATGGAGGAATATCCTGATGTGCCATTGATCTCCTTGGACATGCATGCCCAGAACTTGCTGGATCTATGAGTGAGGTCTGCTGGAGCAGATCTGCTCCCTGTGGTGCTGCACAGGTGCTCCAAGGGACAGTGTAAAAAGTCCAACTTCATCCATTACTTCATTCTTAGGCAGTTCAGTGACCAGCCTGAATACCTCCTAAAACCAACATGTTTTCCCAAAGAAGGATGGATTCTCTAGAATTAGAATAATCAATCCAAAGTCAATCAAATGCAATGAACGGAAGGAGCATAGCATTAATGCACAATTATGTTGTGGCTGCCCTATAGGACGTGTGTGTGAACCCCCTTAACCAACAGTTCAAGGGAGCCTGGGATGGAAGAGAGAGTCCAGACTGGCTGCCAGGACCACCAACTCCAGAATACTGTCTTGGGAAATCAGGCCCCAAAGGCTGCATTAATACCTGTATTTTAGGTGGACAGACAAACAAACCCCACCTTAGAGACACGGATGCCACTCCAATATCTCCAACATGGCACAGATTCTTCATGATGTTTTATTTTGTTGTCTTTTGCTGCAAGTTTGGCCCAAAGTTGTTGCAAGCCCTCTCAGTGACCCAAGAGAGACGTACATCCCTCACCCTCTGCACAAAAGTTGCTGGCTTTGGGATGGGGAGGACCTCTCCTCCACACCACTGCTGAGGGAATAGCAGCCTGTGTATTGTTCCTAATGAAGCCCACGAGGTTTGATGCAATTAGCAACCAAGATTTACGTATTTGCAGCTGACCTGAGGCCAGCTGTGGTTCAGCAGCAGCAGCAGCGTGAGCTGCAGGGGATCCATCACTGCCTGCAGTGGCGAGAGGGATCGAACAGACCGCTGAGTAATAGAAATGTGTTCTTAGATGTTGAATTGGGAACACTTCACCACTGAGGCTGTGTGTTTGTTTTCAAGAAGCAGAAGTTTCCGTGGTGCCAGAACCCACTCCCTGTAGGGAAGAACCAGAGCTCCAGACAAACCCACAGGAAAGTCCTTTACAAGCAACAGTCTGTTCTGGCCAGCGTCTGTCACCAGTGCTAAAGCTGAGTGGGATTTAATTCCTCAGGAAGATCAGGTGGAAAGTGAATTTGTGGCAGAGTATGCAGCCATCCTAAGGAAGCTATTAGGACCTGTGACCTTGAGCTCAGTCTAGAGGGCTCTTTGTGGGACCACTTTGCCTGCGGGCAGCACGATAAAAGTGTTCAGCCAGCCTGCCTACAGAGGGAATGTGACAGAGCAATCAGTGCTGGAGAGATTGATTTTGAGTGAAAGAGCACTGAAGGACACTTGTGTTAATAAAGCAGGGCTGGAAGGGTAGGGAGACATCACGTGCAGCACTGGATGGGCTATTTCCCTCTGAAACTTTCAGGTGGTCTTTTATCTATGTCTGACACGTGGAATTGGGCACAGCTGTGGATAGAGCTGTGTCTGAGCCCAACTTCAGGTCTAGGAGCAAGGGAGGGAAGTCCATGCTTGGACTGTTGGGGAGGAGTGGGAAATGTGAGGATTTCCCAAGTCAAAGCTGAGTTGGGAAGTGCTCTCAGAGCCAGGAATTCCACTGCAGCACAGCTGAGGGAAAAGGGATGGAGCATCCACTGCCTGCTGTGCCCACCACACCGGACCAACAGGAGCAGTGCTGTGCCAGCAGCAACTCCTCTGAGGGATCAGCTGCACTCTGGGGAAATGGCTGAGAGCCCTGGAAGGGCTGATCACCCAAACAGCTCAACTGACAGCTCGTCTGACACCACCTGCATCCCAGCGGGCTCCAGCAGAGCGGCTGCTCCATGGATAAGCTGTGTCTGACACTGGATATGGCACCTCCAACACCTCCATTCTGATCCCTGTGACAGAAGAGGTTTCACTTCAGGCAGAGGCTCTGCTGCTGGTGACCCCCAACCTGCAGAGCCCTGGCCTTCCCAGCACACATATTTGGTCTGTGGCAGGAGTGGGCACATGGTCCTGCTCCTGTGCAAGGAGCCAAGCAGATGAGATGAAGTTCACGTTGCTTTTGTGCCAACTTTATTGCAGCAGTGGGAGTCCAGACAGCACCTGACTCAGCAGAAAGCCCTATGTGAGAGTCTATCAGAAATTCTCAGATAAATCTGAACTCTGGGAGGCCGTTTGTATTGAATCAGCACTTTGCATCATTTGCCCGTGGAATTTTGGATCCAATACCAAAAGTCTTAGTGCCAGATTTTTTGGATAAACCACCACCTCAGCTTCTGTCCAACAGGGCAAAAACCAAGAGGGAAGGGCTTTATTTCAAGCATCTATGAAATATTTAGAGACAAGAAAGAACACTTGGATGGGAGAGAAGGACAAAAAGAGACAAGGAGGCTGATGGCATCTTCTAAAGCCTCTGAGTATTAACAAAGATGTGATTTCTGAATAATTCAGTGCTGTAGTGACCAGCAGCAGAGCTGCAGCTCTGAAGCCAAAACAACAAGATTTCATTACACCCTAATAACGTGTAGTCTTTAGGCTGCAATATTCATCAGATCAATACTTGTATTTCTATCAGGACACTGCACATTTGTTTCGTTACCCCTCTAGTATCTCCAGAGAGTCTGTTGTTTTACACAAATAGAGTCAGCCCAGTGACTCTGTTATTATAATGAATTTTTCTGAGAGAGACATACAGCACTCAGAAAATTGCAAACTACACTTCTAGCCAGCATGGTTTCTAGCACTTTTAATAAATGTTTGAAAGAAACAAACCACCCAGAAAGCCAACAATTGTGTTTATCCCCTGCCTGCAAGGATCTGCCTACTCTCCAGATAACCAGTTCCTCCAAATTACTAATATATAGTTTTAAGAGCAAGAAAGGCTCCCAGTACCTGCAATTCAACAGTTGGAAATGAGCTATAATTTGCATTAGAAATAAAGCCAGTTGTGCCCTATAGCTTGGACATGGCAAGCTGCAAAATAAGATACACTAACTACCTACCCAGGCTTATGGCACAGTGCTCCTGCGGCATCCAGCACTCCAATTAAAAGTGTCAGCACTTCTTACAAAACTCGATTTCTGAGGGCTTTCTAGCAGCTGCTTAACTTCACGTAGCATAAATGTTCACAGTCCAGCAGCAGAGATATTATGTGCAAATTGCCCCTGCTGTGTAGGAAATAAGCCCGGAGAACCAAAAGCTGAAAAATACATTAAAATGTGCAATACCTGTGTTATTTATACACCCCCAGTCTCATCTGTACATCCTGCAGCAAAGTTCTATGTGATGAGGAGCATGTAGGGGCCCCAGAGACTAATGTGAATCCCATGCAATGGCTAAATGTGGGCTGAGCTGATTCTGGATCATAAAATCATAGAATTCCATAATTATTTGGGGTAGAAGAAACCTGAAATCTCACTGTGCTCCACCCCCTGCCATGGGCAGGGACACCTTCCACTATCCCAGGGTGCTCCAAGCCCCATCCAGCCTGGCCTTGGACACTGCCAGGGATCCAGGGGAATAAAGGATGTTACACAAATGCCTCTGCACCCTGCAGCAACAGGATACCAACAGCACCTGGGAGCCCCAAACTTTCTAAGAAGCTTTAGAGGGGGCTGAAATTCCTGCTCATTCTCTCCCTCTGGTACCGTGCAGAGGAAAACTCAGTGCAAGAAGCCAAGTAAACTCTTCAGACCAAGACATAGTTCTGATAGATTTTCAGCTGTGGCAGATGAGGCCATTTAAGAGGCAGATGGAGAACATTTTTGTGTTTTTCTATTTAATCAGAAAAAATTGACCATAAATAAAAGGTTAGTAAAAATAGTTTGTGAGGCTGCAAAAGAAAAGAAAAAAAAAAAATCAAACCAAAACAGACTCAAATAAATAACTGAGGTTCAAAATGTAACCTACTGTGTTGGTCTTTATATCTCATGTGATGGTCAGTGTGCTCATTATTCAAACAGATGTCATTCTTCCTTTTATTATTCTCTTTGTGCCTGATGAATTTTCCCAAAAACAAAACATTGCCTACTGGTTCAAACAGCAAATATGATTTAAACCTTTTTTCTTTGCTCTGTCACAGCAGTGATTTAACCCACCGAACACTGGCGGGATCACATATGGCTCTGCAAAGTTAAAACATTACCAGGCCACCAATCTGAGCAGCTCCAGTAATCTGAGTTACATTTCATTTGGTAATCAACAGCAAGATGTGAAATCCTTCTCCCCCTCGTGCCACACGCTGTTGGCTGCCCATCAGCTGTGCTGTGGCTTCACCCAGCTGAGCCAAAGCACATCCCAGCAAAACACAGGCACAGGGATGCAGGATATTCAGCAGGGGAGCATGAAGGTGGAAGATATTTCTGACCTGGAGCAGATGAGACACCAGATTTTAACTGTTCCCACTCAAAGCAGACTATAAAGTCACTGGTGGATGTGTGGCAGCAGCACTTATTCCCCCCACTGCCTAAATCTCTTCGTCTAAAGCAGCTTCAGCTGTTTCAAGGAATAACACTCTAATCCTTCCCTACAAAATTATTATTCACACTATGAATAATAACTGCAGTCTGTGGCTGTCCCTCGGAATCCTGGAAGTATCAAATTGTTCATAAAGACGGGGTTAATGTGGTTCTCACTGCACTGTAGCAGGCAAGCTCGCGGGAGAAAGCACCAACTGCTCTGTGCATGGAGGTGGCCCAGCCAAAGCTCTTTCACGTGTTGTTGTTTTAACCTGTGAAGTCTGACTGTTGCCATGTCTGATTACCCCTCAAAGTGTCCAAATTTCACTAAAATGAGAGCAGGAGCTCCTGGCTCAGGGGTGGGAATGGGAACACCCATGGTTCTAGGGCTGTACCTGTCACCGCCGTGTGGGTCACTGGGACAGTCCCTTCCCATGATCTCACCAACTGGAAGATTTGGAAGGAAAGAGTCCTCCTGCAAAAGATCTGGGAAGCTGAAGGCAGAGGCTGCTTCAGGGATGCCATTACTGTTATTCTGCCAGTCAATTGCAATTAGGAGTGATTAGTTCTGCCTGCTGCAAATGGCTCTGGAACAGGAGGGCACTGATGTACATCCAACACCCCAATTCAGCGCCTTTATCATCACAGGAATCTTGTCACAGACATCAGAGGGCTCGGGACGTGCCTGGTGACATTCAGACTCCTCATCTTCGTGCAGATGTATGTGTTTTATTACTTAAGACGAGAACAGTTCAATGTTTATTTAAGGCACAAAAGAGATCTCATTATCACTCTGTTTTATAACACAGTATCCATAATGCTTCTCTTTATGGCTCATCCCCTGGAATGAACTGGTTTGCAAATGAGAAACAGACATTCAGGGGTTTTGGGCACAAATGACAATCCCGACTCATTGATTCTTAGCTGAGCTCAAGCCTCTTCCGTGGGTTTTGTAGAGCTGTGCAGAATCGGATAAAAACCTTTTCACTTGAAGAAGTGCTGCTGACGGTCACTGTGACTTCAGCTGCCAAAGGGTCACCTTGGCATTTGGGTATTTAAGAACCTTCCTGGTTCCATAAAATCAGGCCCATTTCAGAGGTGCAATGTAGCATAAAAGTGCAGTCCCTGTTATACCGTTAGAGGATGCAGCTCCCGATTTTATTTGAAAATGCACTTGGTGCAAAAAGAAGGCTTCTAACACCTTTACCTTTTGGCATAGCTGTTATTTATTAAATCTGATGCTTTCCTGCTACTAAAACCTACTGTTTTCAGCTCAAGTATAAAAACTCCTAAATTCTCTTTATGCTAATTTATTTCTACGAGCTGTGTACGCATTAGCCCTGCAATGAGACTATTAGTAACACACCAACTAGGCTATCTCTACTTTGAATGTTTAAATATTCAGTTCCAAATGATGCTCAAAGATTTAAAGCTCAAAACATATTCGGTGCTTTTCATCATAAAACTCTTTTGCACTGATGATTTTACAGAGCTTTGCTTGTATGCAGGCACTTAGTGGAAGACCAATTGCACCACCTTTTTCCCCTTACAAGCATTCCCGAGGCTAAATAAGACTTTACCAGCAACAACAACACCCATCAGTTATCTATGCTGTAGTGTAAACAATGAAATTCTTATTATGTACTCAGAATTCACAGAGCCATTTCCATGGTAACTCTGTTTTCATGTCATATCTTTAATGAATAGGTAATGAAAGAAATGCTGCATTTACAACTTCATTACTAGTAAAAAAAATACAGCAGTAAATTTGAATTATAGTAGCTGTCATTTTTAGAACATGCTGAAGATCACGCAGGAATTTCAAGCCTGTCATTCTGAAGTGACAAAGTAAACGCAAGCAGAAAAATATACCAGGCACTCTTGGTTTTAATTCCACTCTTCAGTTTGTTCTGCTATTCATAATTTTCTGATACAGAGTAAAAGCTTAAATAATAAGACAAGGTCATGGTGGGATGATGGGGCAGGCACAGTTGGAGACAAGTTGTGCACTTGTGAACACGTGTAGCGGCGCTGGTGAATTTTAACGACTTGATCCATCATATTTTAATTACATCAATCACTGAAGTGCTGACTTCTATAGGTATTACTTTCTGGAGAGATACAAAATGCATCACGGGCTGGAGATGATGTTTACCTGCGGGAAAGGACTGGAAAGTGATTTTGACTGGTGTGATAGACAGGGAGGGAGATAATGGGAGCCAGGCAGGGAGAGCCAGGCAGAGGAGGATTGCAGCGTAACCCCCCTCGATATTGTAGCCACTCCATCGAGTTACAACGCGGAGTAAATCAATGAGCCCGTCAGCAGGAGCTGCCAGCTGGGCAGGCTGGGGATGCAGCTCACGGGAACACGCCACGATTGGAATGCGAGACACGGAGCCCAGGAACTTCCCGTGTTTAACATTTCTGCAGGCTCGGAGGCTGAACCTTTCCCCTGCCCCTCCTCAGCGAGCGCAGAACTGCAGCATGTTCGAATGAGGTGCTGAAATATTCCTTCTTGTGAGCTTGTAAATGGTGCCACAGGGCAGCAGTCAGTGCCAGGTACGTCCGAGCCACACAGACATCCTCCTCCCATCACAGGGGAGCGAGCCAGCGTCAAAACTTCACCACAAATCCCTAAAACAGCCTTTACTAAATCTCCCAGTTCTTATTTCATGTGTGAATACCCAGGAATCCGTGTCCATTAAAAGGTTCAGAGCCTGCAGAACAAACAGGAACCCCCAGAAAGTGCCTGAATCTGGTTTGGAACTCAGTGGCCTTGATTGACTCGTGGACACTGGTGTTGGTCTGGGCACAATAAACACACACAAAGCCCAAAACAGGATTATGGAACAGCAGTCCCAAGAGCAGCCTAACAGCACGGGGAGGCAGTCAGGTGAATTGGTGCTCAGCCACTAAAAGTTTTCTTTTATTCAAATCCAGATAATTTAAAATTAAATCTTCCCAATGGGGGCAGAATAACCAAGTGTATTAAACACTGTTGCTGTTTGGGAGCTGCTGGGAAGGCGGTGTGTGTGTTTGGGATGTGTGTTTGTCTGCAAAGAAGATTTGTTAGTTCTTAAAAGCGGTGATTTGGGAGAAACTAGCATTGGTACAAAGTCATTATAGATGGAGGCCAGAGATGTTGCAGAGATTAAACTTGTTACAGGATTATTTTATAGCCCACCTGACCAAAACCGAACAACTGGACTGTGAAATGATTGAGCAAATAAAAAAAAGCAGTAAAAACGCTGCAGTGATAGAAATGGACGGTTTTTAACTACCAGAGCATAGACTGGAGTCCATTAAGCACTTGAAATAAGGCTGGAGGTGTGTGAGAATGTGTGGCTCGCTGGATTTGTTTTTTAAGAACTCATTAAATGCCCCAGCAGCCGTCACCTGGGTATTGAGTAACAGGGAATAAATACATCTGCCCCAACGCTACTAAACAGAGCATTATTAAGAGTTGGATGTAAAGGACTGTATACACGAACTGCATGAAAAAAAACACCCTATCCTGAGTATGCACCACCCAGAAACATTTCTGGGCACCATCTCCAGCTCCCTTCTCCATAACTGTTGCACACATGGACCAGAGTCTCCCTTAGCATCTTCCTGTTGGGAACTGGGATGGGCCATAACACAGGGGATGAAGATGGAGGTGGAGGACGCCAATAACAGTTAGGAAAACAACTAGACAAATGTGAAGGAAATTTTTCATTTAATTATTTTTTGAATCTTTTTCACTGCTTACATAAACATTTGGCATCCACTGTAGATGTTTCTTATCTCAGGATTTCCCACCAAAAGGAAAGAGGGAGAACTGTAGAGAGATACTGGGATCATTTGGGGGCAATAGGGTGACTAATGCTGACTTAAGGGGTCAGGGGCTGTTCCTGCAAGACTGGTGCCAACAGACTGGTCCCAGTGTATGACCAGTCTTCCACCTCATCACCTCCAATACCCTGGAAAACCTTTCCCAGATAAATTTTCAGTTCTGCCTAGCAAACAACTGCTTTTACATGCTTGAATTCCCAGTGACTCATCATCACAGATTTGTGGAACTCAGAAAAACTGTTGATATTTCATCTTTAGAAAATCATTCTACCTTTTTTTAGCCAATTTGTAAATTAAAATTGACTTGATGTAAATGGTCAATCTCATTTAAATGCCTAATCCCTACAGAGATCTGTGGAACACAGCTATTGTCACCTGGAAGGTAGGGAAGGAGAATAATTTGGAGGTTTTAGAGGTGAAAATATTTTATACATCTGTGAGATACACAAGGCTCTCAGCATGTGTTACTGCTTCCCTGTGATGTCTGGCAAATGTTGCAGGCACCACTCCTAACTGAGGCTTAAAAGCAAGGAAAGAAAAAAGAAAATTGGGAGGTTTTAAGGGCAGACTACACGCAGTGTTAGCGTGGGACCAGGACCTGTCCTGTCTTGGGATGCACAGGAATGGCTGCATTTCCAGCACGGCAGCCTTGGGAATGCTCTGGAAGCTGGAGGTATTTTTGGGGTTGAGGAAAAGCCCTGGAAGATGCATATTCCCTATGCTACCCTAATGTAGGTGTCCTTGCTGCCTCCTCTCTGGTTTTGGGATTGAATGACCAGTCCTGTAATCAGGTGCCTCAGACTGATACCCCTGAGACCCTGGGGAAGGTTCCCATTCATTCCCCACACGTTCCTGCAGCACTGCCAGCAAGTGATGGGGTTTTGTAGCACAGGAAGGGATCAAAACCCAGTACTCAAAGAGTAATGGGAACATTGGGATGGGATGAGGGTGTTAAATCTCTGCTTAACACCAAATAATCTGATAAAGCAACATCTTACAAACCCTTATACTTTTTCCTCCTGCTTTTCTTGCTGAGAGGACCATTGGGACTCTGAGGGCTGGGAATGCAATTGAGATCAGAAAATTTATAAAAGTTCATTTACATCCATTTGGTTTTGTGCCAATGTTGTCCATGGGTTCTTTTTCCCTCACTTGTGTGCATTCCCTCAGCACTTATCAGTGAATTATCAGATTCTTATCTCAGCATTTATTTTGCTGGCCTGAATGATCCGGGTTCTTGTATCCTCATGAGCTGGCTCGGAGTCACACCTGGCAGTCCAGCAGATGCAGCAGGATGGCCACACACAGGAATTTATCACTGGAACTACTCCAAATACCTTCCTGGCATCACATCATGGCTCAAAATCCTCTGGGATTGCTGTGCATGGCTCAGTTGTTCTTCCACCAACGTACCCCTAACCTGTGAGCCTCAGCTAATCCCAGAAATCATCCCTGCTTGTCCCAAAGGGCAGATGCTCCATCTTATCCTTTCCTGCTATTCCAGTCCCAAATTCCACGTAGGCAGCACGGCGAATTCTTGTCCTGATGATGTTTTTAATTTTGTGTTATCTCCAAACTCAGTTAGCATGGTCCTCCTCCCCAGGGCCATTCCCTGGAATCTTGCACGAGATAGTGTCAGGAGCAGTCTTTGGGGAATGCTCCAGGTAACCTCCTTCTAACACGATGCCTTTCCTGTTAATGCAATCTGTTTTCATTTCCACCTATGGCTCATTCCTTATCAACCTTTCTGGTTTTCTACTAATCTCCACTGCCTCCACATTCCCTGATAATTTCCCGTGTGGTGCTATATCAAATGCTTCGCTGAAGTCCATAAAGATGAGACCCAGTGCATTTTCTTTGTCAAGAGAATCACTTGTCCTGTCACAGAAAGAGATCAGGCTGGCGTGGCATGTGAAAGCATCGGACAAAAAAGAAGTTCACTGTTCTATTTTCCATCTATATCCTCTTTTGCAAATTATTTAATTGAAATTTTACATACTGGTTTTCCTCCAAATATCATCTGAAGCCTGTACAGTGTTGAGAGCAGAAAATGAGGCTTTGGCTGTTGAGAACATAATCCATCCCCTTGTCCCCCATTCCTGTCTCCATCTGGACATATGTAACAACCCTTCCTAATCTCAGCCTACTGAGCACCTCGAATCTTCTTTCTACTTGAGACCAAGTATATTCCTACAGTTTGATTCCTGTAGCCATCCAGCCTCTGCCCCACACTTTTCTAGAAAACCAAGACTTAGACACTAATTTTTGGGATCATACCTTGATTATTTCTACACAACCCTATCTATATAGTCTTATTTTCTTGTGACTTGATGCTTCTGAGTCCCTTCCAGCTCAGACTATTCTGTGATTCTGTGATCCTGTCTTCTTACTCCTGGAAAGCCTTGGTATCTCTTACAATTTTCCTTGCAAAAGTCTATTTTGGCAGAGGTTTTTCCACTTACTTTATCCTTACATTTCCTGAATTCCTTCAAGCACCTAACTATATTTCTAGGACCTAACATTTATAAAAACCCCCGAGTTATGCAGCCTCTGTCTGTGCTACTGTTCCCATCTACAAAGCAGCTCAGTTCATTCATTTCTAAAACCGTCTGCTTCATCTGATAAGCCCCTGCCACATACAAGGGGGAGTTGAATTGGCCTCTGTGCCTGCTATCACACAACTAAACAGGAAAAAGGGGTGCAGGAACAGGACCACAGCCCTCACACAGGTTCTGCTCCTTCCCTGAGGTGTCAGGGACTTTCCCTACCATTTTAAGACAGTTTTAGTACTATTTTTGAGGTGGATCCACCAGGTCAGATAATAATTTATTTGGGTTTTACGCAAGTTCCGAACAGCTCTTCCTGAAATCTGTTGTATTGATGAAGCTCAGAAGGCTCTTCATTAAAAAAAAAAGCAGTATTTGCACTCTAAGTTTCAATATGGGGATGAAGTAGCATTAGGAAAAGAAAAGGAAGAAAAAAAAAGAATTAGCTCATCCACCCAAACACTGTAATACTACAGCAAACACAGATCTGTCACTGCTGAGAACAAAATAATGAAGAGCAGCCAGGATTGCACAACTACAAGAGATTTCATTCTCTAATTGTCAAAAAGCATTAAAGATCAACTATTTATTGTGTAGGAGAAGGAGGGAGAACAGACTTCAGTGCCTCCCTTCACCAGAGGTTGTCCCTAATTGACATGCATGGATTGCAACCAGAGGTTACTGAGCGAAATTTGTTTGCATTTATTAATCAAAAGGAGTCAAAGGCACACAAAGATATCATCAAGGCTCCCTTGTGCTTGGGGAGGCTGACAACTAAAATTCTTGATGAAGTGTTTGCAGAATGTTTGCAATCTGTTCACAGCCTTTTTACTTTGCAGGTGCAAACCTTTCTATCTGTTACATCAAAGAAACAATTGAAAATTAAACATAGTAAACATCTCCGTACAGGTTTTAATCTCCCATTTCTACAGGACAAAGGGAGTGCTATAATTAATTTCAAAGCAATGTTTGAGTTCTTTCAATATTCATTTGGGCACATTAGCATGTCATTAGCTATGTTTTAAACACTGATCCTTATTTCCTTCTCCCACACACCTTTCTTCTAGCCCTTTTGTTAAAAAAAAAATAAAATGAAATAAATAAATGGGAAAGTTGTACTTCCTGGGAGATGTCTTTAATGCTAAAGCATCCATGCATAGATAATTATCTTGCCCAATGAAATAGATTGGGGGAATAATGTATGGCTTTTGAGGTAAAGCAGAGGCAGCAGAAAATAGATGAAGAGAAATAATTCTTTTCAGTGATGTTAAGAACGTGCAGGGGCAAAGACACTCTCACCGAGTTTTGCTATCATGCCTCTTGAATAATGTATTTTATTATATCCATTGTGGTTATCTTTTAATATGTTAATAACACTTCTAACACTCTTTCCCCCCCCTTGTTCTTTTATGTAGTTTTAAAACTCTTTCTTTTATTAAGATGTAACAAATGGAGATGCAATCAATAGATACTTATTATGTTGGTAGCTAACTAGTAAAAGGATTTTCTTGTAAGTTTAATTTTAAACACAGATCTGTTTGAACAATGTCTACAGGGTAATTTCAGCCATCTATCTGCAGCATTTCCTGTAGCATTTCCGAGCTAACTCCTAATAACATCCTCCCCCTTAGGTATATTAATTTTATACATCCTGAACAGGAGATTGAACAGTCCTTAAACAGCCACGCAAGGTCACTGACACTAACAAAAATAGAACCTTTCATTGTGCTTTTATCAAGTCACGCTGGCATTTATATTAGCCTGTGTGGGCCGGAACAGCATGGATATTTGCTGGAGTTTAATATACAATTGTTTTCAAGAACCATTCAGCTCAATTTGTATTGAAAATATTACTTGGGAAACAATGAGCCTTTCAGACGTTTTGGCTGTCTTTCAGCTAAAGCTATAATTTCAGTGTTTGGAGGGAGGTATGAAAAGTGCCATGAATGTACCCAGGCTGCCAGTCACAGGGGAAGGGCAGCAAAACCCAAAGTGTCCAATCCAACAGGGACCACTGATGTGCTTCTGCTGCCCCTCTCAGCCATGGGCAACGCCATCCTGCAGTCCCTGTGCTGAGGATCCCCTTGTTATAAATGAAATAGCCAATTTTTAATAAGGATGATTTATTATCAAAATTATTGAAAATATTTAATAAGCCACAATAATAAATTTGGACAACACCGAGCCCGGGGATCGATG
>VYZR01009567.1:8609-24377 GCA_013400675.1 Oxylabes madagascariensis | reverse complement strand
AGCAGTCTTGTGTGACTAAATGGTCTCTTTCCTTACAGTTTTGGTAGGAGGGAGAAACCACAACTGTGAACCACAACTGTAATACAAGAACATATTTCACTAAGTTGTCTTTTACTAAGAGCTTCGGAGCTGGTGGCACAAAACACAAGTATTACTGTGTTTGATGGCTGTTCTTGCCTGGTTACTCACAGACTCATCTACCCAGAGTTTCTCATTACCCTGTAGTGCTCTTCTGGCCTTTGGTGGTGTAAAACACATCATGCAGAAGCTTGTGGTTTGTCCCCTGTATGAAGCTTCCCTTCACCCTCTGGCTTTCACAATGTCATTTGAATGAGCTGTCAAAGTAAAAGCTCTCCTTCCCTGTGGAATTTGGCTTCTGTCTGAGAGGTATGGGGCAGTGATGTGTGACTAGAGCTTTTACTGCTTGGTTAATTTTTATGTATTTGCAAAGGATTCTCGGGAAGTTTGGCATTCCCCCCCTTTACCTTTTGTTAGCTCTATTTTATATGCTACTATTACAATTCCTTCTATAATACTATATTCTACAGTTAACCCGAATTATTCCCAATATTTGTCACACCCTGGTGACCCATCCAGCCCCCGATGGGCAATGGATCTCTGCACAAATCTGTGCTCCAGCCTGGTACAGGGGCTGCCTTTCCTCCTGTGAATGTGGTGGCAATTCCCCTGAGGCGTCATGCCAAGCTCCCACACATCTCCTCACCAATCTCCCTGTACCAAGAACCAGCCTGGGCTTTGAAACTCCACAGAAACACAGAATGGTTTGGGTTGGAAAGGACCTTTAAAGATCAACTCATCCCACCCCTTGCCATGGGACAGCTTCCACTACCCCAGGTTGCTCGAAGCCCTGTCCAACATGGCCTTGGACACTTCTAGTGGAAAATGTCCCTGCCCATGGCAAGGGGTTGGAAATGGATGATCTTTAGGCTCCTTTCCAACCCAGGCTATTCTATGATTCTATGATTCCATAAGATCCCCCTGGAACTTTCTCTTCTCCAGATGATTACGACTGGGCATGGCACAGCAAGAGCACTTGAATGGGACTTCACAAAGCAGTACAGGGTAGTGAGTTGGCAAATTTCCCTGGGGTAGTCAAAGGAAGAGGTGGGTATTTCATAATTACTTAATTACTGAACATCTTCACTCTCATCTCAGGCTTTTCAGCAAGAACAAGGAAATGCACACGAAAATGCTAATTAAGTCTGGATGGAACAAGAGGAGGGATTCAGTTGTCATCTGAACTATAAGAATATTGAACTCTCTGAGCCTTCCTGTGCGGCTCACAGTGAGGAAGGAGGGAATAAGTGTTTAACAAGATGAAAACACCTTCCTGAGTATCTGTGAGTTTTGTTAAATACTCTTAAGTATTC
The DNA here is from genome assembly GCA_013400675.1 of Oxylabes madagascariensis. Classification (NCBI taxonomy): domain Eukaryota; kingdom Metazoa; phylum Chordata; class Aves; order Passeriformes; family Timaliidae; genus Oxylabes; species Oxylabes madagascariensis. The sequence continues at coordinate 22,986 of VYZR01009567.1, read as the reverse complement.
CCATTCTCACTGACACACATGTCGGATAATTAAATGAGTGGATGGTCCCCTAACAGCCATTTTCCTATTATCAAGATTTTTACTGCAAATGTAACTATTCATAAGTATAATGAGGACCAGTTGACTCAATACTGGGCACAGCCCCCTACACAGGTTGATCTGAAGTTTTGCTGCAGCAAATTTTCCAGTCTGTCTCTGCTTCTACCTAAAACCTTGCTGAGTTTGCTCATCTTCAGGTATGTCCAAAATCAAGGACAACTGACCATGCAGATAAAGCTTTGAGTGGGCTCTTATTTTTACCCAAATTGTTCTGCCCAGCCCTCTGAATGGGATCACCCAAGTGCTCAGGACACCCTCAGGAGCCCAGAGTCCTTGCAGCAGCATAACCCCGTGCAGCTGCACACAAATGAGGGCAGAATTGGTCCCTTTCCTCCTTCCAGCATCCCAGGTGCAGGTGACTGTCACAGTGATCCGGACTTCTCGTCATCAAACAGCAGCGTGCTCCAAACGTGGTACATGTTGACAACACAGGGAATGCCCATTCAAATGACTTCTTCTCCATGCAAATATCACCTCCAGCACCCAGGTCTGCATGGGGCTCCCTGGCAGAGATGTGCTTGTGAGGGGCAATATTCATCAGAAAACACGCAGAAGAGTGAGAGTCTCAGTGTACATAAAGACAGACAAATATAGATATTTGTGTGCACACACACTATCTCACAGAATTGCATTTTTCCACTCAGGGCCAGCAAGCATTTCATAGATGTGTTTGCTTCTCCTGATGTTATAGACCTTAATTACAAAACCTCAATTTTCTTACATTCTATTCATTTTCATACTGAGTGGAAGCAAATGAAATTGTCTTTTTTTCTTTTATTTTTTGCACTCAATGCTGTGATGAAATGAAATTAAATATGACACGTTTTAGCCCCTTCAAAACAAAAGGACTGCTGCGGGTCAGTGTTTTAATTGTGTGAGGATGCTCAAAGCCATCTTAACAAGTGTTTCACATGGCCATACTGACCCCTAATTCAAGCTACAAAGTTGTGATAAGAATCTTCCATTTTAATTTACAAGAAGAGAGGAAGAAACAAACAAAGCAAGCGCCAAGTCTCTTGCTGCAAAGCAAATCACTGAAGTAGGAAACACTTCTGGAGGGTCCTTGAGCAACCCCCACCTCCCCTACCTGGGACAGCACCCACTGCTGCTGCTCACCCAGATTGGTTTTGGAGCTGGGATCAAGATCTCAGGTTTATTGTCAGTTCTGGCACTGCCTTCTCCTGTAAAACTGAGTGCAACTTGCAATGTGAGGCTTGTTACATCATTCATGCTCTCTTCCCACAATTTATTGCAAAGGCCGTGTTCTAAAATTTCCAACCTCTTTCAAATTTCATCCATCCATCCATCCATCCATCCATCCATTTATTTCCTGGTTTTCCACTGGACACACCATGACCCTGACTGTCCCTACCCCAATTTACACCACCACAGTTGTTGGGTGCCTCCCCCAGCACCTCTGTGCAGCTCCTCCCACCCAACAGCCAAATCCGGACAATGCAGCCAATTTTCAGCTGCTTTCTTCTGTCCAAAAAGGCTCCATTCCAGCCCGTTATTCCTTCTGTTTCAGCAGTCTCCAATGACTTTGATTGCTCGTCTGAAGAGTAATAAAATAGCTTCTTATCAGGGCTTTAAAAAATAATATACCTTGACATGGTTATTTAAGATTGAAAAGTCAGGGGGGCAGAAATAATTATTTTCAAAAGGAACAGAACAAAGTCTCTCTTTACACAGACACATGAGAAACACGGGCTACTCCAGCAGGAAAACACCACCAAGACTGAGTTTACAGTCTACAGGTTTGCAATTAAAATATGAAGAAGAACATTTGATAATAACAAAACTCAAACTGCACAGCAATTAAACCCAATCTACTGAGAGGTGAGTCTACAGAACTGCAGTGACAAGGTACAAAAGTTTATGAGACATAGATCTAATTAACCTAAGCTGTGCAGACAACCCCATCTGAATGCAAACCATTCCCAGTTGCTACTTCCTCGATCCCAGAAGCACCCCCAGAGCCCAAGGACACTGAGAAGAAATTCCTTGGGTTGTGGCACATCTACAGCAGCAGGAAGGGAAATGATGGAGAACTCAAAGCCAATTTGCTTCTGGTGTTAACACAAAGCAGGGACATATTCTCTGAAGGCATCAGTGTGCAAGAACCAACCTTACAGTAAAGATTTTCTTCCTAATATCAATCTACAAAAAATACACTATTTCAGTTTAAAGCCATTCTCTTATCCGACCACTCATCACCCATGTTAAAAATCCTTCTCCAGCTTTCATGGGTTTGTCCTTTTTTCTCGTTTTTGAGAAGACAGTCCAGGAGAGTCTGGGGAGGAAGCTAGAACCAGGAAATGTTTGGGAAAAATACTTAGATAAATCTTTTAAAAGACAAACAAAACCTCAAGTCCAATATTTATGAGCAGAGAGTTAAATTTTTGGAGCTTCACATGGTCACCAGCCCCAGAGGAGCAGGGGGTTCCTCGCTCCAAAGTGTGTCCATCAGCGTTTTTCCAAGGAGCTGCTAAGCCAAGGGGCTGGTTATGATGGGCTGTTATTTACAGCAGAGCGGTTGCCACATAAACCCCATGGTGGGACTGCATTGTTTGTTTGTTAAGTGTTTCTTTGTTAAGTGCTCCGACATCCAGGGTGAGGAGGGAAAAAATACACTGACAATAAAATGACAATAAAATGCATATGGAAGGGAGCACAATGGGAGTAGTTTGCAGTTTATTTCTGTGAGTCAATAACTATTCTTTTAGCTGTAAGTTTTAGTCTTTATTATTCCAAGATACAGTTATTTGTTAGTAGGTGAACGAGGCAGGCCTTCACGAACCATAATGCAATGATGCTGTCACGTTGTTGTGGCATTAATCAGAGGATCTAATTTTATGTGTAGTCCAAACATCAACAAATCTTTTTTAAAGGTATCGACTTTATTGATTTTAAGACATATTGTAGCTCTCGGGACAAAGACAGAGGAAAGTTCTACACAGATGTGCAGCAAAGAATTGGTGTAATTACCACCCCCTTGTGTTTACAACGCACGTTGGCTGCGCTGGTGCTCCACGTGAAGTCAGGAGCTCTCCCACTGAATTCCACAGAAGCAGCTGAGAGCCGGGCAAGGGCATTGTTCCAGAAATGCTGATCGTTCTACCTCTTAGAGAAAGAAATGAGCAGGCACGGAGCACTTAGATGTGGAAGTTCTGGCTTTGGTTCCTGAGATCACCAGAGACTCCAGGAGCCACCCAGGATCAGTTGTTCAATCCCCAGTGTGACCATGTGGTTTTTTTTCCTTTTTTCTTTAATTTTTCTTTAATTTCTAGACCATTCGCTTCTTCAACCAATAATTTTCTTTTACTATTGTTTGTAAGATGTCTCACACCGGGACGCCAGACTATCTGGTGTGTCCGGGGATTATTGCAAATGACGCCTAAAAAATAATAAATTGATCATTCCTTAAAGTTTCATTCAAAAAGCTTCTCTCTTAAATGTATGCAAGAAGAGTCTGTGTTTAAAAGGATAGGTCAGGACAAAGGGTATTCCCCACTTTCCTATAGATGGTGAAGTGAAGCCCAAGAAGATAATTATTTCATAAAGTTCATAAATTGAGGGCCACTGTAAAAATCCCCAAAGTCTCTCTGTTTCTGCAAACTGATTCTTCTTGCTGAGCTCAAGTACCCTGGGTGGGAGGGCTGGCAGAAGAAGGGATGAGGGGAGAGCACACACTTCCTGAGACATCTTCTCAACCTTCTCAACCACTTCCAGTTTTGACCCCAAAAATGTATTTCAGATGATTTTCGTTCTTATTTCAGTGAGAAAATACTTTCAGTTCACATTTGAAAGAACCATTAAAGGAGTTAACTTCTTTAGAAAAGAAACATTTTTATTTGTTTGTTGAACTGGCAAATATGTTTTTCACTCTCTTCCTGTGGTGCTGCCAGCAGGACACACCAGCACTCTGCTATGGGATTGTGTCCCCAGATAAATTGGCTTTCCTGCCTAAAATGCTCCCCTCCAAACCTGACACCAAAACTCTCTTATCTCATAAATATTACGAAGGCTTCATGGAAGTATCAGTGAGGATGATATTAGAATGAACTTCAGGAGCAACATGATGAGTATTATGGAGAGCAATCTCCTTAACTTTAATAAAGGAAATCACTTGAAATAGATTTAAGCATAATCCTTCTTGATGTTTTTTTAATATTGGTAGGAACCACTAAATGCATATTTTAGGTTCCCATGAAGACTTTCATGGACTTCCTTCGCACTGTAGTGCCCTGAAGCAGTTCCTGCTGTGGATCCCCTGTGGTGTCTCCAAATAAACTGCTCTGTTCTGGCCATGCTACTACAAGGTACCACAAGATGATAAATCACACTGGCAATTGTTTTGTTATTTACAAGTGGGTTTTGTTGTTGTTGTTTTTTTAAATTAAAAACTACATAGGGTTAAATGCAATCCTACAAACAAAAATGTCAACACTTCTCCAGATTCACTTAGAAAGGACATGTCTTCCTGGGAGACTTTAAGGACTGCTCCAAATCACAGTACTGGCAAGTAGAGACAGGACAAGGGGGAATGGCTTCAAACGGAAAGAGAGTAGGTTTAGATGGGATGTTGGGATGAAATTGTTCCCTGGGAGGGTGGGGAGGTCCTGGCACAGGGTGCACAGAGGATCCTTGGAAGTGTCTGGATGGGGCTTGAAGCACCCTGGGATAGTGGAAGGTGTCCCTGCCTGTGGCAGGGGGGGTTGAATGAGATTTCTTTAAGGTCCTTTCCACCCCAAACCATTCTGTCATTCTGTGACCATACAAATGGCACCTTTTCCATTTCCTTAGGCTTTCTCATAGACCACTGGGCTTTAAGACTCATTCCACTTTCAGCCTACAGGCACAAACCTCATTTCCCTAAGGCATCATAATCTTCTCTGTGTTTTCTCTTATCCCCATATGCCAAGGACAGGCAGTGAGGGTAGGGGGAGGATGGAGTCCCCTGCTGCCTCTCTTGGAAAGCGCTGCTACCACACAGACTTCCTTCACACTCTCCCTGCTACTCAGGGCTCCACGCTGGGGTTTGAGAGGCCCACGGTGCTTGTGCACCCACGGCCAGGGACCATTTATCACTCCTTCCTGTGGCAGAGGAGTTTGTGTAACAACATCTGTGGTGTTTTGGAGAAACTCCTGGGAAGGGCTGGCTGGGGGCCGTGCCCCAAGCGGGATGAGAGGCAGGCGTTGTGCGCAACCTGCCTGGCAGAGGAGCAGAACAACCGGGGGGTAATAAGATTATTACAGCGAGAAGTTATTCTGTTGAGATAAGGAAGAATTTTAATGACTTTGGTAGAAGGTATCAAGCCATCGTTAGCCAATCAGCCCGACTTCCCGAGCTGGGATTGCTTTGCTTAGAGGCTCCCGGACAGCTCCGTGATTCCGTGTGACTGAAAGGGGAGATAAATCTCTCAATCTCTTTTTCTTTTTTTTTTTAATTTCAATACAATTGCCTTATTACAGCATTATGTGAGGAATATGCATGGTACTTCCCAAGGGTTTTGCTTTTCCCAATAGCAAATGTCTCACTCAGTGTTTGGGCAGAGCGGTTCTCTGCTAAATTGCTCACAATGCAAGCTATTATAGAATAGAGGGACCCTGTGGGTATGATTGAAATTTATATGCACGGAACAATCAAGAATGCCAAGTGCACTGGATAAACTGTAGGTAGGTGGCAGAAGGCAGATAAGCAGCCTAGGAGGTTTAAGTTACAGGATCTTAAGCCGTAGAAAGATTCATCCTATAATTTACATTACAACCAGTTTCATTTGTAGAATGAATAATGGAAAGCTCCTACAGATAAGTATTTGAGGTCCAATCCTGGGAGGTGTCGAGCACTCAGCTCCCACTGAAGTCAGTGTTCCAGGCTTTTCCCAGAGTGTGTCTGTGCAGCTTGGGGGAGGTAACTTGTTGGTTAACAGCCACTGCAGATCCTCGAGCAGGGAAGCAGGGCTCTCACAGCACAGCTCCTGCCCTCTCCAGCTAACATCAGCCTGCTCTGAAAGACCTCTGCATCTTAAGGATATAGATCACTTCACGAAAAAGTACAGAGTGAATGATTTATTTATTTTAAAGACACCAATCAAAACATTAAGCGTTCCTACAGGAAACTATCCATTTTCCTTTGGCTGAGTAGCCAGGCAAGGATTTATGAATATTTGTATTCATACATAAATTCCTCTCTTCAAATCTAACTAACTCCAAACTGGTAAATCTCCAGCCTGCACTCCTTTCCATGATCTCAGACCTTCACAGGACAACAGCACTGAAAAAGTGACCCACCACAGGTAACATCAGACCTGCCTGGCAGCGCCAGCTCCCTCTGCCCCATCTCCTGTGACCAGAGGGATGTCGATGCACATTTCTCAGTGGCTCTCAGGGCTAAGCATGGCATGAGGTCCAATCCACTTAAAAAAATTATTCTGATTCATTGCATTTGTGGGTTGTTTTCAGAAAGTTAAACTGACAAAGCTCTATTTTCCTACAGCTTCAATATTTTCCTAATGACTTAACTGTCCCAACAGCAACTCCAACTAAAAGAAAGTATTCAAAATTATATCCCTACCAAAGATGAAAGAAGGTGAGCACTGAGTTGGAAGAATGCCCTCAAGGTGCAGTAATTTTATTTAGAGTTGAGTTCTGCTTTATGTGAACCACCAATTTTGAGGCAATGGGTTTGCAGTTTGTAGCTATGAGTTTGATCCTGACCTACACCCCCATGTTATTAAATACAGCTGAGAAACATCCACAAGCAAGGCATGAGAAATTTAATGTGCTCTTGATAAATAATTATTAATTTAATTATGTCATTTGGATGAAAATGTCGGCATTTCCTTCCAGGGTGCATTAGCATCATAAAAAGCTGTTTGAGAGGTACCAAAACTCCAGCAGCACAGCGCGTTACGCATCCTGTATTTAACATTTACCCAGCGATAGTTGGGAAAAAAAAAAAATAAGATATTTCCTATAAATCACAGAGCTGAAATGACACTCTCCCATCTGCCCCACGGAAAGGGGGATACATCTGAGGCTCTCTGGAGGGGTGGGAGGCAGAAGGGCCCACGGAAAACTTGCGCTGGGCAGAACAAAGGCGCGGGAGCTGCGGTGGGGAGCGAGCGGCAGCCGCAGCGCCGAGCACAGAGCACACAGTCCATAAAGCCACAATGAATGGTAATGACAGGCAATAAAATACCCTTTTAAAAATCCAGTAAAGGATAAAGACTGTAGGCTGCAGCACTGACTGGCAGTGCTGCGGCTGCAAAACATCAGCAGATTAGCATAAAGCATGGCAAGAAAGTACAACTAAAAATTATTCAGTCATACCAAATGCTTGCAGGGAATCTAGGCCAAGCAAGCAATCAAAATCAAATAGAAACAAGGTATATGTAATCCCACAGTAAAAAGATTGAGCAACTGTACATTGCCAAGACATTTTAATACTCCTTTAGCCCACAGTTTTTGAAAGCCATTAATAGAGCTATAAAAAGTGAGGAAAGCTGCACAATGCAGTTCAGACCAACACGGGGGTGTAATTCTACACCGATGTAGCACCAGTGTTAATATAATCTCTCTCATGTTACACAAGAAGCCCAGCAAGAGCATCATAAAATGCAATATGTGTTTTCTCTACAAGCTTAAGTGTCTTTTAGCATAATTATTCCTGATGCTTCAGTTATGGGAAGGAACGCTACCAATCTAAGCAGCAAGAAGATATTTACTTGCCCTTAAGGTGCAATTACATTCTGGAAAATGGCTCTTTTTTAATTCAATGATCTACTCCTTTTGCTTGTTAAGGGTCACACACTGCTAAGACCAAAGTCCTTGGCGTTAGGTGTCTGCTCCTTAAAAAGCTCAAGTTCTATATGCTGAGGTTTGTTTGTCTACCCCTCCTGCTTTTTCTCTATGTTGTTTTTTTTTCAGCTCCTGCAGCTCTAGGAGAGTGAGCGATACCTGTTGTGGCACATGGAAAATCATGAGATCGTAATTTAAATTCCAAACACTAAATCTTTGTGCTGAGGATGCTCAAGGCAAAAAGGCCACTGAGTGGCTTTCTCTGTTGAATTCACAGAGCTCCAAGTAAGGAAAAACAACAACAACAACACACCAACCATTTATTTAAATTTTCATTTCAGCAGATTTGAAGTCATCAAGATTTATCCCATGGAATCTCTCTGAGGAGAGCCAAATCTTCCCACACAGGCTCTGCAGTGAGCCCAGCTCCCTTGGGACACATCTCCTGCCAACCAGGCAGCACCACTGCTCAGTGGTGATGGTGCTCCCTCCCTGGGAACAGTCACCAACCTTACCAAAACTGCAAGCTTTAGTAAAAAACTCTCTTCTGCACAGCTGGGAGCCATGGGAAGGAAAGCCCAGGCTCCACAGACAGGGAGAGGGAAGGACAAGGGAAAGAGCTCCTTTATTTGATTCTTCCCCTTGGTGTTGACTTGCCCAACGGAGGAGTCTGGGACGAGGGATGTCAGCATTCCGTGGCCCAAGTGTAACAAATTCTACCACCTTAAATCACATTTTCCAGTCAAACACAGTTTCTATCAACACACAATGATGAGGTGAGCATTCCCTGGCATTAAAGTCAACTCCTCATCTGGGGAGCCCTAAGCCTCATGGATAAAAAAAGCAGTAGATTTTTAAGGAGTAAACTTATTTTAGTTTAGCTGAAAAGAGGCAGAACTTTTCCATTCTGGATCACGTTCTTTTTGTACCACAAGGATCCTCTGGTGTGTAAAATCCATGACTATAACAAATACACGGCAAGAGCTGCTTTTATTAAATGATTAAATGTTTCAGCGTCTCCCCTGAAACTGTGTGCTTCAGCAAGAGGATTTTGGAGAAATATATGCAAATGGAAACAATATTAAAATAATTCCTTAGTCTCCTGCAACCGCGTGCAGTGATTTAACACTATTAAATAGCAAACCCTTTTTTCATTTCAATATTTATCTTCAGTTTTTCTCAAGGAAAAAAATTAAAAAGCGCCTGTACTTGATTCTCTGATTTTATACAACTGAGTAAAAATTATTGTGCACTAAGCAAAGAAACTCGTGCCTCCCAGCCAAAGCCAAAGTCTCTGCAGAAAACATGGATCTGGTCCAAGGAGCTGTGGGCAGGGGAAGATGGAGGCAGAGTTCTCTTGGTGGGTCTCCAACTGCCCCATGGCTTGGCCTTGTGGAAAAGACCTACACTTTTTGGGATTGCCGAGCTCTGGGAAGCACAAAGGGCACTTCACCCGAGTGCTGGGGGGTTGCAAAGGCCCTTCAGCAGCTTTTGCTGCTCATTCCTTGGGTCTGAGCACAAGCTGTAGGGAGCCCAAAGCCAAACCTGCCCCACCAGGCTGACACCCAAGGGTGAGCCTGGCGCTACAAATCTCTGCATCAGTGCCTCCCCCACTGGACATTCTTATCCACCGGGGCAGCGACAGGCACCCCAAAATGCCTTTCCCCTCTGGCTGGCAGGGGGTTCAGAATAAATGTGGGCACAGCAAAAAATCCATGTGCTCCTTAACCCAGTTTTGAGGAGCAACTCGTCACCGCCTTCAAAAAACCTCTCCTTGGCAGCCGCGGCTGTTCCCAAACGTTGGCTAACGGGCAGGAGAAAAGGGTTTTTCACAGCAAACCGGGAGTGAGAGCGGTCAAAAGAAGGCGTCCAGGCTGTTAGGTTTGAATGGCACGTGGATAATAGGCAGGAGAGCAAGCAGGGAACTCTGCCTCCTTCCCCGACACCGACTGTTCGCGTTTGTGCGGCACTTCAGCGCTGCACTTAGTTCATGCTTTACCTTAAAGTGCCGCGTTTCAACTGGAGAGGAAACGTGCAGCAGCTTTCATGCCCCTGCTGTGTAACTGTGGGCAAGTGCAGCCTTTGAAATGGCAGCCTCTGAAAGCAAGGAATGTTGGGTTGTATGGAAAGGCTTTCTGGCACAGGACTGACGATTAGCGAGGGAATAGCGGAGATTTAAAAGAGGGAACTAAGTCGCTCTTGTCAGGCATCCCCCTTTCTTACCTCTTGCAATATGGACATGTAACTGTGTCTAGAAACGAGATCTGGGACGGGGGATGTTGGTCACAAAAGGAAGTTTTAATAATACGAGCCCTGGGCACAAGATAAAAACTTGTAATTTGATGGGTTTTGCATGCACATGGAGTTGTGGCCATGGTTATGAACACATTTACACAATTTCCAAGAAAACAAAGAAGTTGGGAACTGAAAAAAGAACCCTCTCCTTTTGACCATTCAAGGTCTATGAATGAAGTTGGGAATTTGCACTCTACCTTATTCATTAAAATAGAAACTGCCATCACTTTAATGAGCAGCCTGAGGGTGGACAAAGTGCCTTGAATAGCTACGCACCATAGAGAACTTGGCATCCTCGCTGAAACATAATGTGGGATTGCAATTGTGGGATTTTTCCAGTGAATGCGAAGTGATCAAAGATAACACTGCCCCAAAAAGAATTAAAACAGTGCAACATTGCATCAAGTTACAGCCAATGTCAATCATTACATGCCTGAGTGCACAGGATCTTTTAAATAATGTTATAGACATGCTGTGGCATTCAAAATATTCACTGAATTTCAAATTAAAATGCAAAAGCATGTTCCCCGCTCATCTGACCAGAATAGAGAACTCGAGGCACATCTTTCCAAATATTGCTCTAATGCCACATCGTTTACCGTCAGCTGGAGGACAGGCTAATTTTATGCAGAACTGGATGATGGGAGGACTGTCACATTAAACGGATTCCCAAAAGTTACCTTCGCCTTTGGTCCTGGGAGATGAGAAATTAGCAAAGATGGAGTTACAAAAGATTGGGGAAGGAGAGGACTAATTGCAGACTGATCACCTTTCCTACTGTGAAAGAAAAAACCCTTGGCACAATGCAGAACTTGAACCCATCATTGTGTAGAGGAGAGTTCCTGGCATGGAATTCCAGCCCGAGCTGCTCGATGGAAAAAAATGTTGCTTTATTTACATGCTAAAGGGAACCACCTCCTCGCTTTGGGCTGCAGATAAGCAGCCCTGGTGAGGAAGAAAAAGAAAGGGAACAGTACACCATTCTGGAAAAGGAGAGGGTGGGAGGGAATGGAGTAAAGACACATCAAAGGAAATATTTATAATATGCCACTGCAGAGGGGGAGACTGCAGAAGTCTTTTGCAAACATAACAGGGAGCTCAAAGTAATTTCAATTTCTAAAAAGGTCAGTGAGGAAATAGCAGAGAAAAACTTTACTCCAAGCCCAGAAATAGCAATGGAAATATTGGAGCATTTAACCTCAAAACCTCTATGAAAACAGCATGAAATTCAGTCTTCAGGTGGAAGGAAAAAAATACCTTCAGTGAAGTCTATAGAAACCAACTGGGAGCAGAATAATCTATGTGCTGTACAAGTGCAATTAAGTGGAGGATGGAGTAAGCAAATTTAGATCCCACAAAAACATGATCAACAGAAGTGAAGGGAACAAGTACACATCACCCACTACCATGTTATTTTTTTGCATAAAATGATCCAATTTGGCTCTAATTTTCAACACTGCAAGCTCATAGATTTGCACAAAGCTCAGATTAGAGCAGGATCTGGCTCAGAAGCTGACAGAAATGATCTAAATCTCAAATAACCCACGCCATTTAAAGCCAGGCTCTCATGCTGGAGCCCTCGGCAAGCTCTGATGGCCAGGAGCTGTCCTGGGGATCTCACTGATTCCAGGAACATTCTAAATTCCCCTGAGCACGGGATCATCACCTTTTCTCTTTAACACCCATACTGCTTTCAAATCTATGAGTAATATGCTGCCTAATTTTGCTAAATGAATAGTAATTACAGTAATTCATGCCTGTAGCTCGTGCCCTTTTGTGGGAGGTTTTTGCTGTGAGAGCCATTGTATCATCTTGTCTTTAGATCTACAGTTTTAGAACTGATCTCATGGAGCTCTGATAGACCAGCTCGTGTGTTATGGCTCTGTTTGGGTAAGGGGCTGAATTATGTAATTTCATCATTTATTTTTCTGTGAATAAAATTGCGTTTCATTGCATTGCATTTCATTCATTCACTGACAGCTCAAGGTGTGGAATGTGTCTGAATTTGCTCTTTGGTTTAATTGTTTGTATGACAACGTTTACTGCATAACACTTCATTACCTCCCCAGATGCTGCAGCTCCCAAATCTCAGCCTGTGTGGACCTGCTGCCCACCATGCCCCTCTCAGCACCTGCTCCATAGGTTGCCAACCCTCCTGCTAAAGGGCCAAAAAGCAGATTTGATGATCAAATCACCAAAGCAATGATAAAAACAATTTTTTAAATACCCCCTTCAACAACAAAGTAAAAGAAAATACACATTTCCCCTATACATTCAGAAAGAAAGAATAAAAATCATTTTCTAAAATCCACAAAACTGAAGATGCCCAGCTGTGTGCAGATTTCCAAGGAGGCTCCCTGATCACTACCTGTGAGGATGGGAGAGTGTTGCAGAAGCAGCTAGAAGGTGATGGAAAAGCTTTCTAGACCCTAAAGCTTTTCCTTTTGCTCTTCCTTTGAGAGAGTAAACGCAGCCCTATGCAGTCAGAAGTTATTTTTAAATTTCCTTATTCTATATTAAGAAGAATAAACCGAACACTACAAACAAAACAACATGAGCTCCTTTAATTCCAATAAACAATGGGATTTATATTTAAGTGCGTACATGAATCCTACACCTCAGGTCACAATTTAATCTCTCTTTAATTTAATGCCCAATTTAATCTCAATACGACAGCTAACAATTAAGAGAATGCATGTGGAGCCACTTAGTGTTTGATTGTATCGGCCATGTATTGATGGCGGATACGGGACTGTTTTCCCGTAGATCATAAAACTTCAGAGCAAAAGATTGCACAGTTCAGAGAAATGTCTCCTGTTCTCAGCAGCTTTCAGGATTAGGACTTTAATGAGCCATGACTGGCTCATACCCATGCATGTGTTGCAAAACCCCTGTAGTTTTAATAACCTACTTAATTAGCTAAATGTTCCACAGTGGACATTTTCAATGCAGTGCTGCAGGTATGACACACTCTTTTCTATACTTAAATCTCGGTCCAAAAAACGGAATTTGTAATAAAACCTTTGTACAAAGTGATCTTCCACAAGCTTTGTTCTTTTATGCCATACTCTAAGCACGGATCAGAGGCCCTGAACATCAGTGTGCACCATCCAGGCTTTGGCAGAATGTGGGAACAGCCTCCTGGGCTCAGACCTCCAGTCCATCTTGTTCCGCTTCCTTCTCATAGCTGTTCTGCCTGGAGAACAGAAGGCTTTGGGGAGACCTTGTAACGTTCTTCCAAAACCTAAAGGGAGCTTGCAAAAAGGTTGGAGAGGGTCTTTGGACAACGGCATGGAGTGACAGGGTAAGGGGAATGACTTTAGGCTGAAGGAGAGGAGGTTTAGACCAGATATGAGGAAGAAATTCTTCCCTGTGAGGGTGGTGAGGCCCCGGCACAGGGTGCCCAGAGAGGCTGTGGACTCCCCACCCCTGGAAGTGTCCAAGGCCGGGTTGGACGGGACTTGGAGCAATCTGGGATAGTGAAAGGTGTCCCTGTCCAAAGCAGGGGAGTGGAATGAGATGAGCTTTAAGGTTCCTTCTAACCCAAACTATTCTGTGGTTCTGCGAAATGCACCATTTCCAACAGTATAGGATAATGGAACACATAAGGAAAAACTTCTCATGCAGGTCATGCATTGTAGAGATGCAATAGTCCCACTTTGTACAAAAGCAAGGATGGGCTGTGCTCTGTGTTAGCCACACTCACAGATTTCTATCAGTTTAAATGTTTCATAGACACTTAAATCCATCCACGTGCTTACACAACCCACCGCAGCAGGATTATTTCTAACGCACAACTTTGCCTAGACCTTATTTGTCATGTTTCAGCATTCCTCAGTACAAACCTTAAAACTAAAATAAAATTACACCGCGTTTTAAAAAAATCACACCCCAAGTGATTTTATATAATAAACTATTTATTTTAAAACAAGATTAAATATTGCGCCTCACTGAAATATTTTCTCTTAGCAGAGAGCACTCAGATGGAAAATTTCATACATTTCAACTGATTTTTTGCCTGAATGGCTTCCACATATTTTTCGAAAACCTAGTTGTGTCAAATGATTTATTCTCCTCTAACAATACGGTACAAGCAGCTCGGAAGATGCAAGTGCTGAAATGGTTGACGGCAGTTGGCCAATTAAGTGCTCTCCAGTATTCCGATTTTTTTTTTTTTTTT
>VYZR01009562.1:0-19863 GCA_013400675.1 Oxylabes madagascariensis | reverse complement strand
TTATTTAATTAATTGAATCAATTAATTTTATTAGAAAGTCAATTATTTTTCTAATTCAAATTCCTATTGTGTGTAGATGTAACTGAAGTTTGAGTCTGCCTGAGCAGTACAATGTCAGCTGTTGCAATTGTTAAATCTCGGGATTGGATCCCTGAACCTGAAGCTGATGTTATAGGTGTACTTAGCCTACTGCATTGTATCCCAGTGTGTTGACAGAAAAATAAACATCTGCATGTAGAATATTGCCAGATGCACGGAATTTTAACTCTTTGCTATTTAATTTGTTTTCAGGAGTTCTGACAACTGTTCAGGTATTTGATCGAGAAAAGCAGAGGGAATATCCCATCACAGTGACAGCAACAGATCAGGCAGCGGAGCCACTCCTTGGAATATGTCAGATCAATGTTGTCATCCTGGACCAAAATGACAATGACCCCAGATTTGAAAACACCCACTATGAATGTAATTGAGAGTCATTGGATAGAGTTTCAGTGCCCTGAGTGTGAGCGTACCCCATGTCTCAAAATTTTGGGTTTTTGCCTATCCCATGTCTCAGATTTTTGGGTTTTTGCCTGTCCTGGCAGTAGAATATGTGACAACTTTTGATGCATCCAGAGATGCACTTGGCTTATTTATTGCAGAGCTGTTACTCTGTGTAATGTGTGATGTAACATGTACAGCTCATGGGCCTGCCTTATGGGAAAGTTCCTTGAAACAATAGCCATGTCATTCACACAGAGCAATTATTCTCTGAGTTAAAATACAGTTAAAATAAGTATCGTATAAGAAATAAGAATTCCAGGTTACGAATGGGGTAATAAGAAGTTCAGATGTGATCTGTAGCTCTGGAGTGATAGCAGCCCTTTAAAATACTCGGTGTGTGTGGCCATTGTTCCAAGGAAGAGAAAATTATACTAAAGTAATAATGTATGGCAGTTATTTCTTTATGATTTACTGAAATGTCCATGGTAGTTTAGCAAATTAATGATCAATTTGAAATATCCTTTCCTTATATTAGATTTCCTCAGAGAGGACACCAGAGTTGGGACCAGCTTCCTGCGTGTTGCAGCCCGTGATGATGACTACAGCTCAAATGCTGCCATTACATATTCCATAGCAAGTGATGAACCAAATTATTTACAGATTAATCCTACCACAGGCTGGGTGTTTGTGAACCAACCCATATCTCAGGTATGGTGCTTACTTTCCTTTTTAAGCTGACTATTTCAATATATCATTCGAGGGACTGAGGTCATGAGTTTGAGTTACCCCCTCAGGTTAAAGGATCAATACATCTATTTAAATTAAACATGAGTCTAAAGCTTTTAGCTGTTGGGTTCGTGGACTGTAAATTGCATAAGAGCTTTCAGCTGGGCGGCAGCAGCCACAGCACTGCCTCTGAGACTTGCCCTCCCCATTTCCCTGGCTTTGGCATGCTGATCCCAAGGGCTGGAGGGCTGAGGTTGTAAGCAGGGAGGAAGAACCCAAGTGTAGGACTTCATTGTGCTAACAGGCAATGAGTCAAGACACAAACCTAAATGGGAACAAGTGTGAAATTTTGGTTCTGATACAGATTCCCAACTTGATCTGTGTCAGTTGTGGTGCATTAAGCATAGCTGTCCCTCAGGAAGGTGAAAGCATAATTCCTGTAGTTATCTAAAATTGATCAGTTTCAGCTATTTCTGAATACCTACACAAGCAGTTTGATATTTTCAGGTTTTAAAGTAATTTGTTTTGAAATGAAACTCTTGTTGTAGATGTCAGTCTTCATATAGATATTTTTAATACTGACATTTAACTTCTAAGTAACTGACACACCAAAGTTTGGTGAAGGTGTATTCTTTTAGTGGATTTTCTTTAATGAATCTAAGGACCCTACAGACCTAATAACAAGAACTGTTAACAGGTAAGCTTAAGAACTTAGGGCCTCCACAAAGTGGGGATTTTGGTTCTGTTTGGTTTTAAATTTTGCTTAGGTTTAACATTTGCTTAGGTTTATTGAGACAGATAGCAAAATTTGCCCACCATCTTCAGTAAAGTAAATAGAATTTTCATCAAATTTACACCTAGTTAATATTTTGAGTTCGGCTTCAGATCTTTTTCTTCTCTGAAGGTTATTTTAAAGCGTACCTTTAATTTTATGTATTAATTTATTTTGGAGGCCTGCTCAAAACCTTCTGTAATGAAACCTTTTTTACTGTTCAGAAGTCATCGATAATTCGAGAGATTACTGCTACAGATGGAGGCAACAGGAGCAGTAAAGTTGAACTTGCTGTAACTGTAACCAGTGCAAAAAACCAGCCTCCACAGTGGGAAAGAGACAGCTATGAAGTTGTTATTCCAGAGAATACGACACGGGATGCCTCCATTTTGGTAAGGTTGTTTGTCTCTCTCTGTAGCTCTCAGGCTGCATAGGAACTGAACATTGTTTATTTGCTTAAATGTAGTGAGTTTTTATAAGAATTTTGTGTTTTGTAGCTGAATATCTGGGAGAGTCAAAACACAAAAGCTTTTAGAAACGTTGCTGTACTTACAGAAGGGTTGATTGCACACACTCTTTGAACTGTGCAGACAATCAAAGCAACTTCTCCCCTTGGAGATCCCCGTGTCACTTACAACCTGGAAGAGGGGCTTGTCCCAGAGACCAACATGCCAGTGCGTTTCTACCTGACTCCAAACAGACACGATGGGTCTGCTTCAATCCTGGTAGCTGAGCCACTGGACTATGAAACAACAAAGAGCTTTCTGCTGCGGGTGCGAGCACAGAACGTGGCTGCAGTTCCTCTGGCAGCATTCACCACGGTCTATGTTAATGTCACAGGTGTGTGAGCTGTTCAGTGATGTCACAGTATAATCCTGCACTTCTGGCCTTTAAAGTTTCATAGTTTTCTTTCTGTGTGCTCTTTTTGGTGTTCTAGATGTCAATGACAATGTCCCGTTCTTCACTTCATCCATTTATGAAGCCTCAGTAACAGAGGGAGCTGATGTGGGGACATTTGTCACTCAGGTGTCTGCCACCGACCTCGACCTTGGTCATCATGGTGAGGTAAGAAAGTGGGGACCTTCATCTCCCCTGAGGAAAGCTGTGGAATAATTTCTGCATGAGCAATGGCTAAATAGTCTGGAAACCTTCAACCTAGGAAAGGGATGACTAATAGGGGAATGTAGAAGGAAATAAAGGAGTTAATTACATACTTCTCTGTGTTGCCATGTGAAGTAGGTGTGAGGCAGAAAATGAAGAGGAAATATTTACACAGCTTTATTGAAATGCTTGCTCTAGAATTCCCTTGTTTGAAAAGTTCTACATAGACCTAAAGTAACATAGGATAAATGAATGGAAGAAAAGCTTTTGACAAGCTCCTGTGAGTTGGAAATCATTGTCTGTACTGCAAACTGAATCCTTACCACATAAGGCAAGTTAACACCCAAAGAATGTATTCCCTGCTGATTAAAAAACTTGAAAATAGATACATCCTTAGAACAAGAGTGCAAGCTGAAGTCAGAAAACCATGCATATAGTAGAGGGTAGAACATGGTCTGTGATCCTGAGCAGGTTCAAATGCAGCTCACCTGTGGCTGTTGTGGAAATGCTTGGGATCTTTAGCTGGGTTTGAATGCTGAAGCACAAGCACTGTACAAACGAGTGCTAGTGAAATCAGGAGCTGATTAGGCAAATTATTTTCCTTAACAGATCAGCAGTCAAGGAAGTTAATTGGCTTTAGACCAGATTGCTGAAGCTGCAGTTTTACCCAGCTTCCTTGGCCTGATCAAGTACTCGGCCATGGGACAGTTCTTCCTCTCTTTAAGTACTATTGTAGTCGTGAGCTATTCAACAAAAGGAAAGTATATATTAACAACTTCTTTTTCATCCTGCAGATAACTTACTCCCTCTTACATGACAGTGGCAGAGACTACACCTGTTTTCGCTTGGACCCCCAGACAGGCTCCATTTACACCACCTCGGTGTTTGACAGGGAGGAGAAGGGCTCCTACCTTCTGGAAGTCAAGTCAGTGGATGGATCTGAATCAGCTCGACCTGGAAAGCATGGGAAGCCCAACTCTGGTAAGAGACACATGGCTGTGGTCAGTGTGGTATTACTTGGATTGTGTCTGAAATATAAGATTAAATGGCAATTTCCTTTTTTTGTTTTCACGCCTTGTGAAAGAGTGTCTGTTGTTCTGGTTTCATGGTGGCTTTTTTACCATTCATCTGTGCAACAGTTGTGTCAGAGCTGGAAGATAAACTTTACATGATGATCAAGCAAGTTTTTTGTTCTGAAATAAAAAAAAAAACCCTATAGGCCTTCATATTTAGAGTTTATCTAGCTAGCAAAGATGTGCCTATTATCTGTTAGATGCAAATCTTTGGACAGTGCAAGTGTTTCTCAGAGCACTGCGCATGGTACGGTATTCAGTCAAAAGTAATTATGAAGCAGGAATGTGCAAGACAGGAAATCCTTTTCTCAATTGACCACCCTACTTAAATAAAACTTAAAATTTTGTGGCTTCAGGATGAGAAGTTGTGACTAAACACAGTACAACTGCCATATCAGGCATCAATTATTCAATTATTCATGTAGTATGTGTTTAAACAAATTGGATGTGACATTTCTTTGATACCCAAGTGCTTTTGAGTAATGTTGGTGTATATAGGGTCCACAGCCCTAAGGGTTTGTTTCTGTATTGTCTGCATATTTGTCTTCATTGAATGTGCAGGCAGACAGGTGAAGGGATTGTAGCTGACAGAAGTGGCACAGCTGGGGATTTGAATCTCTGGCTCCTTGTCTCTGCAGACACGGCCTACGTGCGTGTGTCCGTCAGCGACGTGAACGACAACCAGCCCGTCTTTGCCCAGAGTGTCTACGAGGTGAACGTGGACGAGGACCAGGATGTGGGATCCACCATCCTGACAGTCAGTGCTAACGATGAGGATGAAGGTAAAGCACTGCAGTCCCCCACAGCTCTGGCCAAAATATGAATCAGTTGATCTCAGCACACCAAGATGTATTTGGTGGTGTGAGAAAGGGAAATGTCGTTCTGTCTCCGGATTTAAAACTTCTTTAAGTGTGTACTGATCAGGCATGAACATTAATTCATAACTGAGCTGTGAGGCACAATCTCTTATTTCAGGAGACATGCAGTAATGTGGGATGATAGGAGATAATTTCTGTGCCCGCAGATACGAATTTTTTATAGATCAGATCATTTTCTTACAAATGGGTGCCAATAAAAATGTCCTGGTTAACTAGAATAAGTCAGACTTGATTTCAGTGCGATTCATTTGCTTTCTCTATGATGGACAGTGTAGTTTGTGTTTGGTTTGGTTTGTTTGTTTTATTTGAATCTAGACTTCCTAAATGCATATGATGAATTTTAGCTACACTGTTTTATCCACAATTCAGCCAGAAATTCAGCCGCTAATCATGTAAAAGCACATAACCAGTGCTCATAAAAGAGAGAGGGATCAGTACATGCTTCCATCTTCTGACGATGGAGCACTGCTAATTCAGCTTCATTGTATGGTGAAACACTGCTTTTTTTGTTGTTGCACAAGTCCTAAGGACTGTTGTGCATGTGTTTGTGAAGTGCAAGGAAATTCCTGACTGCACTGGATTCTTCCCACTCTGCGGGAGGCTGAGGCAAATGTGGTAAAGATGTACTGCAGAAGGATTTACCTACTCAAGGAACTTTTAGTTTGGTACTTAGGCTGCCTGTAAATCTGCTCTGTAGTGTTGGACAGGGCACCTGATGTGATGGATATATGGCACTTCATTTCTGCCCTCTCAATAAAGTAAAAACAGAATTATGACTTCATTGCATAGACACATTTTGTAGAGACAAACTACAATTGGACACACCAGAACTGAAAATGCTGCAGGCAATCTGACATAGCTGCATGTTTTAAAAGACCACAGAAACAACAATACAAAAATAATACCACTAATCAGTTATTGTGTGGTTTGTACTTTATCTCACCATCAATCTACTTCAAGAAATGTGTGTTTTCTGACGCTCTTGGTAATTGACAGGAACAAATGCTAAACTACGGTATCAGATCACAGCTGGGAACACAGGAGGAGTGCTGGATGTCGACCCAGAAACAGGAGCCATTCTCATTGCCCAGCCACTGGACTATGAAGAAACAAAAATGTATGAGATCCACTTGTTGGCCTCTGATGGGAAATGGGAGGATTATGCAGTTATCATCATCAACATCATGAATAAAAATGATGAGGCTCCAGTTTTTTCTATCAACGAATACTATGGAAGTATAATTGAGGAGATGAATGCCTTACCAGTCTTTGTACTTCAGGTAGTGTATGCAGTTTCACAGATTGATTATATATAATATTTCAATGAAAGAGCACAGATTACTGTGGTACAATTATGTTAAAAATAACACATATATATTAATGAAGTTTAGTTTGACTAAGTTTTTTTTGTTACTGAAGAGAAGAAATGGACTTTTGTGGAAAAAAATATAAATTACAGGGATAGTAAGCAGGATAAACAGGATGGATCATTTGTTGATCCTAAAAAGCAAATAACTGACAATTTAAAGTAGCTATCACAATGTCATATATAAATTACCTGTATGAATGTGAAAAACATAGCATTATTTTAGTCCTAAAATTGTTACCATTGTTAAAAATGCATATTTGCCTGCTCTGTATTATCCCTGGATTTGCTATTCCCTGGCATGGACATGTTAATACCATGTCATATGGTATTATGCTTGGACTACTTTAGACTGGAGCAGCATATAGGATATGATGCAATCGCTACTTATTTCATACTTTCTATGTTTGGTTTTTTTTTCAAAACTTTTGTAGGTTCTGGCCAGTGATCCTGATAGTGGTGTTGATGGAGGAGATTTGAGATACTCCTTGCATGGGTATGGTGCAGCTGATATTTTCACAATAGATGAGAAGACAGGCAGCATTTACTCACACAAGAGGCTGGACCGGGAAGAGAGGGCACTGTGGAGATTCATTGTATTGGCTACTGATGAAGGTGGAGGAGGCCTCACAGGGTTTGCTGATGTGATCATCAATGTGTGGGATATAAACGACAACGCACCCACGTTCACATGCATGCCTGATGACTGCAATGGGAATGTCTTTGAAAACTCTCCTGCAGACACCTTAGTCATGGAAATGGCTGCAGTCGATCGTGATGACCCAAACGTTGGTCTAAACGCTGTGCTGACGTACAGGATAACAGAGAATGTGGAGAACGAGTTTGGTACTGACATGTTTAATATCAATCCCAATACCGGGACCATCCACGTGGCACGGGGACTGCTAGACAGGGAGAGGACTGAAAGTTATTTTCTCACTGTTGAAGCAAGAGATGGGGGAGGGCTAACAGGAACTGCCACTGCCACTGTCTGGGTTGCAGACGTCAATGATAACGTTCCGAAATTCACCAAGACGCTGTGGCAGGCAGCAATTCCTGAGAGCAGTGCCATCGACTCAGAAGTCCTGCAAGTGTGTGCTACGGATGCAGACATTGGGGAAAATGCAGACTTGATGTTCAGTATCATCGGGGGAGACCCGGATGAGAAGTTTTATATTGAGAATGACAAAGAATGGCAATGTGGCACTGTTCGACTGAAGAAAAAGTTGGATTTTGAGAATGCCCGTGAAAGGCAGTTTAATCTCACTATTACTGTGGAAGATCTGGATTTTTCTAGTGTTGCAGTGTGCCTGATTGAAGTTGAAGACTCTAATGACCACAGCCCAGCTTTCCTTTCTCAGTTTATTCAGACAAACCCTGTATTTGAAGACGTGCCTGTAGGTACTACAGTAACCACAGTGAGGGCTACAGACAAAGACTCTGATTTGAATGGGAAGATTATCTATTCGATAAAGTCAGATTCAGATCCTATGAGGCAGTTTGTGGTTGACCAGTTTGGTCACGTGGTTGTGGCAAATGCGCTCGATCGCGAAGCCATTCAGAAATACGCTTTAATTGTCCAAGCTTCAGATCAGGGGACACCTGCCCGCACTGGGAGTGTTACAGTGTTAATTAACTTGCTTGATATTAATGACAATGGGCCGAGGTTTGAGGCACCATACATGCCTGTAGTTTGGGAAAACACGTTGAAGCCTGAAATAGTGCATATGAACCATACATCAAAGCTGCTTCATGCGTTTGATCCGGACGGTGAGGAAAATGGGCCACCCTTTACCTATTCATTGCCACCAGATTATCAGAATTCCTTGGATTTTTCTCTTACTGACAACAGAAATAACACAGCAACTATAACGGCTTTGAGGTCCTTTGACAGAGAAAAGCAGAAGGTGTTTCACCTGCCAATAGTTATAACAGATAGTGGGATTCCAGCTATGAGCTCCACAACCACCCTGACTATAACAGTTGGGGATGAGAACGACAACTGCCATGAGTCTGGCCACAAGGAGGTCTATGTGTACAGCTACAAAGGTAAGTGCTAGCTGGATGTTAGATCAGATGCTGGATATCATATCAGATTCATGAAGTAGCAGAGTTTTACACTTCATTTCTTTCTTGTGGTCTGTTAATCTATTTCTTTAATGATCTACATCAAAACTGCAGCTCCTGTTCTGTAAACTATTAAGTAAAGGGGAAGTGGAATAAGTGAAATATATTTGTAAAACTCAGGCCTTAGTGTGTAAAAGATTATCTACCAAAAAACTGTTAGCTGCAAGCAGGTATATATTGAACTTGTAGAAAAAGCAGTATTTTTATAAACCCATAAAATCTATTTTCCATTAATGAGCTGTTCACCTATAGAAGGTATTTTGCAGTTACATTTTCTAGTTTGTTATGCCTAAATTAGAAAGAGATGTCACCAGATCATACCGTAGAAATGAGAGAATGAGGCATCTGCGTTGGCTTGGCTCCAGATTTGAACCTTAAAAATCTCCCATGTTGCTGAACCTGGACTGTGGATTTCAGAAGTCTCCTTCCCTGGATTTGTTCCTCTTGCTGTTTTAGAAAAATTGATTGGATGTTTCACTTGTGTGTCAGTCCCCAAGGGCCTGGAAAAATCACCAAGACGTGGCCCAGCTTGGTGTCTTCTTGGCGTTTTTTTTTTTTTCCCCAATCATGTCTGTCTCTCCCAGCTGTACCCCATAAGATGCTCTCCCTCTTTTGCTGGATTCCACTTGTGTGTGCTCTTCAGAATACTAGAGTAGCAATGAAACATTTGGAATTAACTCCTGATATGGTGATTTTAAATTTTTCTTCTGTCTGAGAGTTTTTTTAGAGAGTTGTATTTATGTATGATTCTGGTGTTGTTTTGTGCTATTTCCAGCTTTTCGTCTTTCATGTGACATCTCCAGTGTACTCATATTGCCAGAACTGGCAGAAATCATATGACAGGCTATGCATTGTTTTAAGAATTTTGGATCATTATCATCACTAAATTGAGCAGGAGTCTGAAAATAATAAATGCAGTAATGAATGTGACAGAATATAAAGTGCACTGAAAAGCAAAAATTAAATGCAGATTTATTATAATTTATCTCAACAGGAAAATGGTCAACAACAGTGCTTGGGGATGTGTTTGCACCAGATCAGGATGACTGGGACAATAAAACATTTCTCTCTGAAGGAAAACTGCTCAAGTGAGGATTGTATTTCTGTCAAAATGAGTAATATTTATGCTTCTGTAATTATTTTGCTCACCATGTATTTCTGTGTTCAGGATGTGCATAAAGCGAGGGTTATTGAGTGTATTAAGGGCTGTACCTTTTGAATGCTCTTTTTCTTTTTCACTTGGGTTACTAGGTATTAGGAAATTATTGCATAAAATATTTTTCCAAGACAATGCAGGATCACACCATGATGTTGATTTTTAGTCAGATGTCATAGTTAATTTACTTAGAAATGTGCATTCTGTACGCTCCAGTTTAAAAATAGGCAGAGTTTCTAACGCTTGCTCTCAGATGTTAGGGTTGATGAAATACAGATCCTGAATTTAAAAGCAAAGAATGGAGTAATTTCATCAAAAGTGGAAGGGAATTTGGTGTTCTCCTTTGATGGCTAAATTTACAATTGCATGTGAAAACCATGACTCAGATTAGTGGAGTTTTTTTCTGTTAATTGAAATGTTGAATAGGACCCTTAATTCCTTAATTCCTACTTAGACATTATATGTTCATATCATAAGGTGAGATGGTTTGTGGCATAACTAAATACTGTCTGAAAGGGAAAAAAATGGATGTGAAAGTGAATGTGAATTTTAGTCTGTGCTGCAACTAGAAGTTTAAAAGCTTTATGTGGCCCAGAATTAAAGACTTTCTGTCCATCAGCAGCCCCTGGGCCTGCTTCCATGCCAAGAGGTCACTGTTCCATAATAATGGTCATGGAATATTTCCATAATTGATGATTACTGACCCTTTGAGGTGTCCAGTGAAGATCCTATGAGAGAATTTTTACAGACTTACCCTGTTCCAGACAGAGATGTGAGAACCTGGAATGATCACTGTGGGTTTGTCACTCCCTGTTACTGACCTCAGAGGCTTGCCCATGATGACTGCCGAACCACGTGGTTCAACTGCACATTGCTTTTGTTCCCATCTGGGAAAGGCTGAGTGGCAGGAACATCTCCTCATGGGATCTGCAGATGTCATTTCCCAGTTAGGGTGGCTGAGGTGCTTTTCTGAGGTTGTTGGATGATTCCTGTAGGTTTTGGCCCTATAACCTTCACAGTAACATTTAAGGCCTTCTGGATGGTGTTAATGAATAAAGTGAGTCCTCACCTTTGATTTGTTAAGATTTCCTAATTGAAGGTTTCTGTCTAGATCTTTCAGATTAAATCAGAGGACTGGGTCTTTGCTGATGGTGGATAACACTCCTCAGGGAATATACAACTTAAGAGTTAGAGTTTCTGATGGAGTTTGTCCTGATGTTATATCTACAGTACAAATCCATGTCAGAGACGTGGAAAATGAAGCCATACAAAACTCAGCCACTGTGCGTTTCTCAGGTTAGTTTTATTTGCTGGTGAGAGTTTAGATTAGCTGCTTTCTAATTGAATGTTTATGGGGTGTAGGTATTATTCCATCAATACTTGATTTGCTTATCACTGTAGGGCACTTTCTGGTATGTTTCCTTATTTTAACTATTTAACAATAGTTAAATAAGAAATAAATTGAGAAATTAACCTGTGAGCTCCCAGGTGTTCACGTTTATCTATTTTTGAATCCCCTGACCAGATGTGACAGCAGAGGAGTTCATAAGGAGAGATGAACACGGCAAAACGAGACATGGCGAGTTCAAGGAGTTCCT
Source organism: Oxylabes madagascariensis (assembly GCA_013400675.1). Taxonomy (NCBI): domain Eukaryota; kingdom Metazoa; phylum Chordata; class Aves; order Passeriformes; family Timaliidae; genus Oxylabes; species Oxylabes madagascariensis. The sequence goes on along the minus strand of VYZR01009562.1, from coordinate 8,583 downwards.
TGCAAAACTGCTACCTGCAAGGCTGAGTGATGTGATTGTCTTCAGTGTGATGAGCAGGGATGGAAAACAGACAGATGTGAGATTTGCAGTCCTTGCTGGCTCAGCCTATTACGGACCTGAGAAACTGCACGCGGAGATGGCAGCGTTTCAAACTGAGGTTTGTTCTCTGGGGTCCCCTGTGGAACTCACCCAAACAGAGTTTGCAGGGTGTATATCCCAAACCTCAGCGGAAAAATACACTGCATCTACAGAAAAGGGTTTTATTGCTTCACTCAGGACAAAAACTCCTGTAAAACAAGTGTTTAATTCAAGCTTTCCCCCTTCTTTTTAGTGCCATACATACTGGTATTGTATGATTGTACTAACTTCTGGTTCAGTGAAGAGCTGCAGAAAAAATGGGTCTGCACTGCTGTCATGGGGTAGATACCTGTGTTTTCTCCAGTCAGTGTTTCGTTGTGCAATCCCCAAATCCCCACATCAGCTTGTGTTTAGACACTTAGAGTGGAGGCTAGATGTCACCCCAACAGAAATTCTACAGTACAAAGAGGTGACACTTCAGAAGAAAAGTCCTGCTGGAAGGAATGTGTGAGTTAGGGAACAGTTGCAATGGGTGAGATGGAGACAAGCAGTCCTGTGGTTGCATTTACCTCACCAAAGGGCAGCTTCAAATACAAAGTGACACCCTCCCCCAACTTCTTTCTCTGTTGTAAGAAGAAAATACTTTTTGGATGGAGGATGTTGTCCTCCCATTCTTGGTGTCCCCTGTCCTGCTCTCTAACTCAGTTACATGGACACAGTCTGTCTTGGCCACACTTGGATTTTTCTGTAGCCCTGCTCAAAGGCAAAGTGACACTGCTCAGTTTTTCACTTGCCTGGCCACATTTGTGTTTAATACATGGAACATCATATGGATGATTTTTCCATAGAGAAATCTGTGCTTTCCATTTGTGTGAATGTGGTGGAGTCTGCCTGGGAACCAAACAGGGCTGTCTTAACTCACTACCTGTCTCCTTCTTGGTGTATCTTGAATGGCTCTGTGGATTATGAGAGTCTTCAGGGCGACCAAATAGGGAATGCCAGAGACAGAGAGCATTCACGAAGGGTAATGACTGCTTCTTTTGCATATTTATTGAATTACTGCAACAGTAATATAGAAAATCCTATAGATTTCAAATATTCTCTGCCATAATACATGACACCTGAATTAATCAAAGTGGTAACAAGGGGATTGCTTCACGTATTTTAATGAAAAAATATGGTTTTATTAATTATATACCACCTTTCAATATTTAATGAATAGCTCTAGTGAGTAATCTCCAATAGTTTACAGAAAACCAATCATAGCTGGAGAATTCCTCCAGCAGTTTTTCTATGTGTATAACTATAAATATAGAAAAAAAGTAATTAGCACTGGAATTATTCATTGAATTGCTACATAAATAATATGTTTACATTAGCTCCTGGGGATATAGTTTTACAACAGCAATTTTTATTTAGCAGAAAAAGAATCTACCCTAATACTTTAAAGGAGCCAAGGTTGTTTATATACAGTTTTTCAATAACAGTATTACACAGATGTCTAAATGTGCATTACAGACTCTCCACTGATGGTGATAAACTTGGGCAGCAGACACAGACCTGCATTGACAGGATGCATCATGTCATTATAAAGTATACTCTGTGCCTTTGGGGGCATGGGCATCAATGCATGTTATGATATTTGAGAATATAGAGACAAAGGATTATAAAGATCAAAGTTCTTACAGTGGTGAACTGAGATGACTACACAAATGAGGAAAAAAATAGAATCACTTTAGTATTTATGTATTTGTTTTGATCTTTTCAGAGCTTGTATTTAAGATATTTGCCATATGTTTTACCATTTGGAAAAAAACCCCGTATTTAATACATAAAGCTCTAGTGTTGTTAGTTTTACATTTGTATACCTTGTTCATTTGTGTACCACAGTGAGAGCAGTGAGGTCTTTTGCCTCACTCACTCGAACTCAGGTTTGAGCACTAAATACACAATTCAGTATATTTGAATCACCAAATACTGATGAAATTCTGAAGCTTTATAACAGACACCTGTGCAAACTTCCCAAGTAAGTGGAAGGAAGAAACTGTGATAATTTAGGTGTGCAGGCTGAAGGACAAAAAGCCAGGACTAATGGCGGCTCTGTTCCTGCCTCACACTGTGAGCAGCTCCCTTCCTTCCCTCTCTGCCAGTGCTTCCTTTCTACATTTGCAATGGAAGTTGTGATCTCAGAGTCACTATTCCTTCATTACCAGACCTGTGGTTACAGTGAGGCTCTTTTTATTTGGTGCTTGGGCTTTCAGGTGCAACCCCAATCAACAATAAAAACAGTGAACTAGCAAAGATTAACGTGGCATAGAATACAGTACCCAGTATGCTGAACTGACTCTGCTTTGTTGCAGACAGCTTGACATGAAATGTAAATTTATGGGGCACAAATCATTAGACCGAATCCAAGTTGCTACAAAGTTGTCTTGTCAGGTCACTGTCTGTGGACATGATTATTGAAAGCAGCTCAGCTCTGCATTTTCCTATGTCTGTATCCTTTTGTGTGAGAGAATGTAAGAAATAATATCTGGGTGTTACTGCTGAGGAAGGATTTATCCTGACTTGAGCTGAAACACTCCTGTTGCTGTTAAGTGCAGAGAGGTGTGATGCAGATGCTGCAGCTCAGAAGGTGGAGTGTCACTGCTCTTAGAGCTTTGGTCCTTGGAAATAACGTTATTAGACCAGTACAGATTCAACTTGCTCACACTCAGTCATGTCAATGATTAAGTTTTTAGGAAGTGCTGCTGCTGTGATTTTTTAATGAAATGATGCCTGAATTTTTCAAGTTATTTTTCTTGCCTGTGTAATCAGGGATGTTACTAAGTAATGCTCAAGAAACTAAACACTGCATTAAGTGTCTCTCTGATGACTTTGGTTTTTCAGAACTGAGGTGAAAGCCTTCATTAGGATGAGAGTGGTGATGTGTTAAACTGGCTTTTCTCTTAGATGCAGTCAGCTCTACAACTGAACGTTTCCCAGATCGACGTTGACGAGTGCAGGAGTGCCAACTGCAGCGAGGGCTGCACAAACCAGCTCAGTGTGAGTGACATCCCCACAGTGATGGACACCGGGAGCGTGTCCTTGGTGTCCCTCACCACCTCCAGCCACGGGCTGTGTGGCTGCTCCGCGCGCGAGCGCCTGCACCAGCCCTGCTCCTCCTACCCTCGGAGCCCCTGTCTCAACGGGGGTGTTTGTATGGACACACTGAATGGCTACAGGTGAGGAACCTCATTGCACATCATTTCTCCCCTCTCTTTTTCAGGTGTTGAGTGGTGCTTACAAGGTACCGGTCTGAAATAACCATAAATATACTTCTGACTGGAGGAGAAACAAAAAACCCCACAAGTGCACTGGGGTGTAAACCTATTGGCAACAGGGGCTTTCCTGATGACCCCGATGGGGCTGTGGTCCAAAAAGTGCATGTGTAGCAAAGAAAGCCCTGGGGAACACATAATTAACACTTCACTTTTTGTAAGAGCACCTAATTCAGGATGAAGGCCATGTGTGCCCTGTTTTTTTTCTCTTTTCCAGGAGAGTAATAATAAAGGTGAGTATTAGTGGTAGCAGCAGGGATTAGGAGTGAAATGTAGTTCAAACAATGGGTAATAAGGAGCCTAAAAAGCATTAGATAGTAAACTTGCTTTATTATAGCATCACCTGGCATGCAGCAGTATTCCCTTAGAGAAATTAATTCCAGCTAGGAATTAAACTCCCAGAGTTTACTCTGTAATAAATTGATGTTTGGTGTTCTGTGTTATTTTGGAAAAAAGTTCATTGTTCTCAAAAACTTGGCCTCAAAAATACTTTTTTTGAGGGAGTTAGTATAGGGAATAAAAATACTTTGTACCCTTAGAGCATTTTAATAACTGCCAAACACCCCTAAGATTCAGCTAAAATCTTTGTTTTGCTGATTTCTTAACTGTGATTTAAGTTCCTTGTTTGCTGCACGTAAAACCAAAAANTATATATATATATATATATGTAAAAATAATCTGCCTAGAAAAACTGTACTTGTATAAAGGAATTTAGGTGCTTTGAAGATAGGTATTACATGAGTAGTGCAGTCTTAGTTGCATGTCATTCTTATCCAGTTTGGTGAGAAAAGAAATCCATTTAAACTCCCTTTGGTCTTGGGCAGTTTTGCACATTTTTTTGAACAGACGATGATGTGATGGATGAATCCAGCCCCATGTGCCATTGTGGGAAGATTCATCCACAAGTAGAACTCAGAGCTTTATGCTGACACATATTTAAGGTTACTGCTGCTTATTTTTTGTGAATTAACATACAATTGTGTGCCACAGTATGGTTGGCATTTTATATTCTCCTGATTAATTGAAAGGTAATGTGGTTGAATAGTTAATCATTTACCACTGTTTTTGCCTTGCTTTGCAGTTACTTGTAAATTTGAGTAGAAGATGGGAAGGAAGAAACCTGCATGTATTAATTGTTTTAGAGCATCATAAAATTGCAGATTGCTTCTCAGGAATTAATTTCAGTGTTTTGACAGAGAAGTGGAATAATCTAAAGTTTATAAGTAAATAGTACACTGAATGAGTACTTCTGCTTAATAACAGACATAGGGTATAATTCTAGTTATTTCTGTAGTGTACCCCTGTATGAGACTAGCAATAACCATTAAATCAGTGCAATCACTAACTGCTGAGATACCCAAAAGTGACACTTTGTAGCTGAATTTAATTGCTTGTTCATGTTGTATTAGAACTCTCTAATGGTATTCCTGTGCTGAAGATGAGCCATGGCTCAGGTTCTGTGGTGCTGAAGTTTCCAAGTCATCTGAATGTAGCAGACAAGAAGTGGCATCGACTGGAAGTCAGAACCAATGGTCAGGTCAGTTGTTGGATTTTTTTTTCCCACATCAGGATATTAATATTTCTAAAAATATTTCCCTGTGCAGAGACAGGAGGGTAGAAAGAACAGCCTTTCAATAAAGAACAGACAATAAGTATTGTCCTAACTGTTCATGTAGATTTGATGACTAATGGAAATTTTGCGACAAGCTCATTGTGAATTCCAAATCCACTGATGTAATCCATATTCTGCAATCTTTATCTTTTTTGAGCTCTGCTGCAGCACATGTAGAATGTGGCCACTGGAGTCCATTAGTTGTGCACAAAAAGAAGATATTTATTTACTTGCAAATGCAGTTACAGGTCTTGTGTAGGTGTTTAAAATACTCAGAAGCACAAAAAAAGTTGAGAAGTGCCTACTTTTGCTAAATGGTTCCGTTTTAGCTCTACTGGTTATTCCAAGATGAACAGAACACGGAACAACCCAGCCCTTTTTGCTTGCTAGTATGGTAGCAGTAAAAGACGAGGATGTGATGTACCAGGGGTATTGAACTGTGCAGCAGCTGCCCTTTCAGCAGTGCTGTGTTCTGGTGCAGGATGTCCGCTTCACTCTGGATCGGTGCAGCGCGGCCGTGGTGTCCGAGATAGAAGGGGTTGGCCGGTGGCTCTCCACTGAAGATCGCACCAATTGTGAAGTCCTGGGGTCCGTTCCACGGAGGGCAAGGTACATTCCTGGAGATTCCCTGGCAGGCAGTTGGTTCTAAGGCCTGTGAGATTGAAGCCAAGTTATTGATGGCTAGGAGCATAAAAAACATTTCCTCTTTTCTCTGGCCTTCCAGGCCAAGCCTGGACCTTACGGCACTAAACAAATTTTAAGGAACCAGTCTTCCTCTGAATAGTGTTGATGCCTTGAGAAGGCTGACCTCGAACAGAGACTAGGCAGATCTGAGAGAATAAAGTAGATATTTATTAAAAGGCCTTCAGGGCCCNAAAGCATTAGATAGTAAACTTGCTTTATTATAGCATCACCTGGCATGCAGCAGTATTCCCTTAGAGAAATTAATTCCAGCTAGGAATTAAACTCCCAGAGTTTACTCTGTAATAAATTGATGTTTGGTGTTCTGTGTTATTTTGGAAAAAAGTTCATTGTTCTCAAAAACTTGGCCTCAAAAATACTTTTTTTCAGGGAGTTAGTATAGGGAATAAAAATACTTTGTACCCTTAGAGCATTTTAATAACTGCCAAACACCCCTAAGATTCAGCTAAAATCTTTGTTTTGCTGATTTCTTAACTGTGATTTAAGTTCCTTGTTTGCTGCACGTAAAACCAAAAAAACCCAAAAAACAAAGGCTGAACATGGGGGAATTTTGACTATTTCTTTTGTTTATGGTCTTTCAGATGTCTTTGTCCTGCTTCCTTTCATGGACCAGACTGCCAGCAGACTAAGCACAGTTTCCATGGAAATGGTTATGCATGGTTTCGTCCCATCAGACCTTGTTTTGAAAGCTCACTCTCTCTAGAGTTTATTACTGTGGTTCCAGATGGACTTTTACTATATAGTGGCCCTTTATCAAATCCAGAACCTGGGAGTATAGAAAACTTCATTGCAATAGGTACTTCTCCAAAAGAGTGTGGAAATATTAAATGCCTTTTGGAAATGGATTGTTTGTGACCAGTGTAACAATTAGACTATGAATTCTGTCTTTCCATTAAATGAAGTAACTTATTTTCTGGTGTAAAAATATCTTGAAGCATTTCCTAACAAGTCTGTCTCCTTTGATGTTTATTTTTGTAGCCTGCACCTCTGGCTTTGGGTTCATCACAGAGCTGTAGAAATGAAGGGGAAAGCAAAACAGACAGATTGATATATATATATATATATATATATATANGTGACACTTTGTAGCTGAATTTAATTGCTTGTTCATGTTGTATTAGAACTCTCTAATGGTATTCCTGTGCTGAAGATGAGCCATGGCTCAGGTTCTGTGGTGCTGAAGTTTCCAAGTCATCTGAATGTAGCAGACAAGAAGTGGCATCGACTGGAAGTCAGAACCAATGGTCAGGTCAGTTGTTGGATTTTTTTTTCCCACATCAGGATATTAATATTTCTAAAAATATTTCCCTGTGCAGAGACAGGAGGGTAGAAAGAACAGCCTTTCAATAAAGAACAGACAATAAGTATTGTTCTAACTGTTCATGTAGATTTGATGACTAATGGAAATTTTGCGACAAGCTCATTGTGAATTCCAAATCCACTGATGTAATCCATATTCTGCAATCTTTATCTTTTTTGAGCTCTGCTGCAGCACATGTAGAATGTGGCCACTGGAGTCCATTAGTTGTGCACAAAAAGAAGATATTTATTTACTTGCAAATGCAGTTACAGGTCTTGTGTAGGTGTTTAAAATACTCAGAAGCACAAAAAAAGTTGAGAAGTGCCTACTTTTGCTAAATGGTTCCGTTTTAGCTCTACTGGTTATTCCAAGATGAACAGAACGCGGAACAACCCAGCCCTTTTTGCTTGCTAGTATGGTAGCAGTAAAAGACGAGGATGTGATGTACCAGGGGTATTGAACTGTGCAGCAGCTGCCCTTTCAGCAGTGCTGTGTTCTGGTGCAGGATGTCCGCTTCACTCTGGATCGGTGCAGCGCGGCCGTGGTGTCCGAGATAGAAGGGGTTGGCCGGTGGCTCTCCACTGAAGATCGCACCAATTGTGAAGTCCTGGGGTCCGTTCCACGGAGGGCAAGGTACATTCCTGGAGATTCCCTGGCAGGCAGTTGGTTCTAAGGCCTGTGAGATTGAAGCCAAGTTATTGATGGCTAGGAGCATAAAAAACATTTCCTCTTTTCTCTGGCCTTCCAGGCCAAGCCTGGACCTTACGGCACTAAACAAATTTTAAGGAACCAGTCTTCCTCTGAATAGTGTTGATGCCTTGAGAAGGCTGACCTCGAACAGAGACTAGGCAGATCTGAGAGAATAAAGTAGATATTTATTAAAAGGCCTTAAAGGATACACCTTGGGCAGCACAAGAGCCTGGCCAGGGCTACACCCAAGGTGGACCCAAAATGGTCACAAAATGTATGACCAGTCACGAGGTCTCACTTTTATAAGTTTTGGTTCATTTGCATATTGGTTTTAATTGTCCAATTACAGCTTCAGATTATAAAATCCCATCCTTCTTGTTTCTCTCTTCAGTCCACTGTTATGTTTTTGGACCTGAAAACTTGAAACAGTTGTCCGTGGTCTGCAGCAGGAAAGGATTTGTTCTGTGTCCCTGCTCTGTGAAGAGCTGAGTGACAATATGAGGCTCAGAACAGCACCCCTGGGCAGCACAGAATCTGAAAAACATGAAAGCTAAAACTTAAGGCATCAGTGTTGCAGTACTAAGTGATAACCCCAAAACACTGTGGGTATTCCTGGAGCATTTGTGGGTCCAGTGTACCTCCCTCCACCCACAGGATTTCCCTCTGTTTATCAAGTCACTATGAGCCTGCTCTTGTAAACCTCACGAATTTAGGCCAGTTGACATCAGAGTCCTGGGTCCAGTTTGTGCCCCACAGTGCAGGGTGGACAAGGAGCAGCAGGTACAGTCCAGAGAGGAGCAATGACTGATCAGCTCAACCTGAGAGCAGGAATCAAGAATGAAAGAATTGAGGTCAGTTAACAGAAAGAAGGGAGAACTAAG
>VYZR01009537.1:0-15913 GCA_013400675.1 Oxylabes madagascariensis | reverse complement strand
AGGTGCAAACAATGACTGAAGGAAAGCCTGGAAGTATCCTCCTAAAATTTCATCGAATAGCAGACTAGATTTTGTTTTGTAGTTGAGGACAGCTGACCAAGCTGAGTATCCTGGAATACGTAGCCAGTTCAGATGGTGCTGCCTCAGGCAGGTACCCCTGGTTAGAGTGTGGTGCTAATAACACCAAGGTTGTGTCTCCAGCCCCTCCCTGCATGGGCCATTTCCTTAAGATGATCTTGTGGGTCTCTTCCACCCCAGAGTATTCTGTGAATCCCTGAGGAAGCGGTGTTTGAGGACACAGAGGGGTTTGTGGGGAGAGCTGGTCCGGGTTTGCACATGTAGGGGCAGACTTTACATTGAGGAATTCCTTTACCAGTTTTCACTCGTTTTAGGGAGGTCCCCTCTTCCCCACCAGCAGTGGATGGCTCCTGTGCAGCAAGGGCTGGGGCTGGCAGCACACTGGTGTCTGCTAGCCAAAAGGCCATCATCCCTTTACTTTCACTGATAAATCAGTCCGCTTTCCACTTTCAGATGTAACTTCTAGTGTTAACAAAAGTTTTAGGAGAAATCTGTGGTTGGTCCCAGACAGAGCTGCAGTTCTTTGCGAGCAGATGGATCCTTGCTGCATGGCAAGGCCCATGCCAGGACCTGCAGCTAGACAGTGTCCCATGCTTCCCACTGGATGTTCAGTCCAGGGTGAAACTGGGGGATTTGTGGAAACCGTTTTCATTATTCTGCTGGCTTCAAGATTGGAGTGAACAGTATCAGCAGTCTGAGGCACACAGCAATAAACCGTTCATGAAGGACAGTCTCAAATGTTTACAGAGAGAGAGAAACAGTCAGCAAAGCTTTGTTTTAGCACAGACCACAGAGAAATGAAGGACACCAGGGGTAGGCAAACCATAAAAAGGCATTTATTTTATTCTATGAGTTCTAAATAAACTTTACACATTAGATACCTGCAGACGCTTGAATTGGCACGTGCGTAGAATTAGCATTTTTCTTCTCTGGTCACACAGCTAGCATGAGGGCTTTCCCATGACTCTTCAAACCCAATCATCAGCCTTGTGATTCTGTTTGGCTTTAAAGCATCCAGTGTAGCAAAGGTCACTTTATACAACTTACTATCTTTTAAATAAGAATGATATTTAGAAGGGAAAAAAAAATAAAAAGAGACATTTATTTTGCCCTAAAGTTGTTAGCACACAATTCAATGTACTGTTTGAGGGCACCAGAGGCATTGGGAAGCCAGGTGAAGGTCATGCTATAATTGGTGCTGTGAATTGTAAAAAGGAAGCAAAGGTGAAGTTTGTAATGTTTTTTGTCAAAAATTTAGTAAAAAAAAGTTACAGGTCAAAAATTAAAGGGGAGTTGGGACTCAAGTTGCAGTGTCTTGCACGGCAGGCTAAAGCATTTTTTTCATGATCTGCAGTCTCCAGGATGACTTCGGGAAAACTGGAGGAGCATGAGAGCAGCTCCTCACTGAGCGCTGGGAAGCAGCCAGTGCCCAGGGACTCTCCTCATGGCTGTACAGCAGGGTGTCTCCAGGAGCAGCCCTGGAACAGCCCAGCTTTTGGAGCATCCTGCATGAGCTGCCCTGCAAAGCATGCTCAGAAAAATCCGTGTGTATTTTTAAGCACTGCCAGCAGCAGCAGCAGCGTGGCAGCTGTAGCCCAAGCTCCTGGCTCTGTCTCCAGCTACACTCCCAGAGTGTGTTGCATTTGGTATGCAAGGAAGGCCATCAGTAAATATATTCACCACTTTAGTGCATTTTAGCTTGACATATGTCCAGTAAACAGTATTTTGGGCTTTTGCAGTAAAAAAAAAAAAAAAAAATCACCTGATTATTCAGTGCTTCCTTCTGTTATGCTGCTTTGGGGTCCTTCAAATCATTTTCATTATGCACTACATGATAATAAAAATCTCCATGCAGTATGCTGATAATTCCGTGCATGGTCTCTGTGATTTCTAATTGTTTGAATAACAGGATGCTATTGAAATGCCATGCAGAAACATTGCATCACCCTGAGGGAATCAAGCTTTTCTCCTTGTACTCCTGGTGAAGATAAACATTTGAACAGTTGAAATAGGTAAAATATCCCAGGGAAGCCGCTGTGCAGAGTAGGCATGCTAGAGCCCTTAGTGCAGTAGCAGGGCTGCAAAGGACAAAAAGGAAAAATAAATTAGATAAATAAATAAATAAGTAAATAACAAACACTGAATGGAAGGCACTCAAAATGAGCCGTGCTTTTCTTGTGATCTTAAACAGAAGAGAAGCACTAGCAGACCCAGGAAAGAAATATAGTGTGCTATTTTTGTGCTGCCATTATAAAATATGTATTGTTTATTGTTCTGCACTGCAGCTAAAGTTTTGCATCAACCTCAAAAATTACAGCAAAATTTGTTTTGAAGGAGACACACAGAATCTCTATCCTTTAAGCCTCTTAATGATGTTCTTAAGAGTGCAGTGATAGGATTTCAGTCTCCTGGCAAGCACAGACAGGTTGTAGGGTATGATTCATAGAAAGTGTAAAACACTGTGTGCCAGTGTGCATTCTGAATATACATTATATAGATATATGTCAGTGTATATGTGATGCTCAGTGCATGCCAAACCCGGCAATGATGCCAGGAAGTCTTGGGTGCCATCTTCTTGTGTGGAAGTCGAGATGGACACTGCACTCAGAGTGCTTCTTTAAAACTTCAGAGGGCTTCAAGGATCAGGACCTTGTTGTCTAAAATCTCTCATACCTTTGCTCTGCAGCAATCCCATGGGCAACTGCACACAGCTCTGGCTCTTTCTCTCCTTCTTCTGTAGTCCTTCTGCAGTTGCAGCTAGCTCCTTCCCTGTCCCTAGCACAGCTGCCTAACCCTGCCTGCTATCCCTCATACAGCATCTTCGTCTTGCCCTTTCTGTCCCTCTCACAACCTCCTGTCCCTAGCTCCTCACAGCACAGCCAGCAGACTCCAACTGAACTCCAGCTTCTCTCCCAGCTAATTCACTCTTTATCACACCCATAGCTGGGAGGGCAAGGCTGTTCCTACTCTGATAATGAACACAGCTGCTATATATCGGAGGTAAGGTTGCCTTTAGCACTATCTCTGTGTCTCCCCACACTCTTGGGCTGTGCTCCACGTGCTGCCGAGACCACTGTGGGGTACCTGAGTTTGGCCAGACTACCCGAAGTCCCCGGTGACTCTGCATTGAGCGTGTCAGGACTTTGGCTCTCTGTTGAAGGGGTGTATTGGTGCCAGGCCATTGCTCTGTAGGGCTGTCTGAGATCACTGTAAAGCTCAGCGGTGTGCGTGGGGATGGGCTGAGGGTCAGAGGCAGGAGCTCGGATTTATGTGGTCCTTTTGACACCCACATCAAAACAAAGGTGTGTCCAAGCTGCCTGGGACAATCCAGCCTTGCTGCCTGTGTGTGCAGGTGGCTTTGTCGGTGGGTGATGTGCTGAGGTAGGTACAGAGGTGACCTGTCACTGCTCCCCAGTGAAGGGCTGTCACAGGCTGTGTGTCTGAACAAGGCTGGTCTGAGCAAGCTATCTCAGCTCCCAGAGGCTCACCTTGCCCAATCCCTGCCTAGAGCTCATTCAAATGTCTCTGCATGATGTTGTGTTGAGACATTAAACAGCCCCAAAGCTGCCTGGGTAAATGAGAGCTCCCACCAGCCTCCTGACACGCGGCTGAACCGTGCTACAATGCCTGTTCCAGTGTCGAGGCGTAATGTTAAGCCTGGCTTCATTTCAGCCTGCCTGCTGGTAATGTCAACAAAGATGCCCTGTTTACTAGAAAGAAAAACCTTGCAGGAATCCAAATGATAGAGAAGGCATTTGAGACTGATTGCCAGGCTCTTTATGCAGGCATATACTGCCAGGTTTGCTTTAAATGGGCATTTAATGGCCTGCTCGGTGGGGCAGGGGGCTGGGAGAGGTCTGTGCTGACATCCAGAAATCTGAGTTTCTGATCACCATTTTCTAGTCAGAGCAGAGGAAGATAAGAAATGTCTCTGGTGGAAATATCATAAATGTACAACAACTGTGTTTTTATTTATACACTGTTTTGTGGCAAAGGAAAGGCTTTGGGGTTTTTTATGCTGCAAAATGTTGTTGGGGTTTTCACTGTTTTTTTTTTATATTTTTTGCATGGAGAAAATATATAGCGTTTAAAATTATTACAGAATGGAACTTCACCTTCCCTGTAAAATACTGCTCTCTGAGACATGGTGGGATCTCACACTTGACCAAATTAGTATATGTGCTCAAATATCAGAGCTCTGACTAGTAAAAATAACACTAGATTTGCATTTTCACATTTTTAGCTCTTGCCTCCCTGTCTCTTTGGTTTTATGCCTTTTTTCTTGACTGACAATTCTCTTTGTGGCAGATTTATTGCTGTTCTGCTGTTTGGACCCTGTAATCAACTAGACACTTGGCTGAAGACGTTAGTCATTTCATTAAGTACTTCTCTTTCAGATATCTCAGGCACAATTTTCTGTCGCTCTGCTTCCAAAAAGCAAATGACCCACAGCCAGCAAAGTCTGAATATGAATCTTTAATAAACAGAGGTAGTACCAACAATGCTCTCAGGTTTCCAAACAGCAGAGGGCTAATTAAAAGATGCTGAATGGGGAAGAACTGCCATTGCCATCTCGCTCTGACAGAAATGTGCCTGCATCTGTTCCNAAAAAAAAAAAAAAAAATCACCTGATTATTCAGTGCTTCCTTCTGTTATGCTGCTTTGGGGTCCTTCAAATCATTTTCATTATGCACTACATGATAATAAAAATCTCCATGCAGTATGCTGATAATTCCGTGCATGGTCTCTGTGATTTCTAATTGTTTGAATAACAGGATGCTATTGAAATGCCATGCAGAAACATTGCATCACCCTGAGGGAATCAAGCTTTTCTCCTTGTACTCCTGGTGAAGATAAACATTTGAACAGTTGAAATAGGTAAAATATCCCAGGGAAGCCGCTGTGCAGAGTAGGCATGCTAAAGCCCTTAGTGCAGTAGCAGGGCTGCAAAGGACAAAAAGGAAAAATAAATTAGATAAATAAATAAATAAGTAAATAACAAACACTGAATGGAAGGCACTCAAAATGAGCCGTGCTTTTCTTGTGATCTTAAACAGAAGAGAAGCACTAGCAGACCCAGGAAAGAAATATAGTGTGCTATTTTTGTGCTGCCATTATAAAATATGTATTGTTTATTGTTCTGCACTGCAGCTAAAGTTTTGCATCAACCTCAAAAATTACAGCAAAATTTGTTTTGAAGGAGACACACAGAATCTCTATCCTTTAAGCCTCTTAATGATGTTCTTAAGAGTGCAGTGATAGGATTTCAGTCTCCTGGCAAGCACAGACAGGTTGTAGGGTATGATTCATAGAAAGTGTAAAACACTGTGTGCCAGTGTGCATTCTGAATATACATTATATAGATATATGTCAGTGTATATGTGATGCTCAGTGCATGCCAAACCCGGCAATGATGCCAGGAAGTCTTGGGTGCCATCTTCTTGTGTGGAAGTCGAGATGGACACTGCACTCAGAGTGCTTCTTTAAAACTTCAGAGGGCTTCAAGGATCAGGACCTTGTTGTCTAAAATCTCTCATACCTTTGCTCTGCAGCAATCCCATGGGCAACTGCACACAGCTCTGGCTCTTTCTCTCCTTCTTCTGTAGTCCTTCTGCAGTTGCAGCTAGCTCCTTCCCTGTCCCTAGCACAGCTGCCTAACCCTGCCTGCTATCCCTCATACAGCATCTTCGTCTTGCCCTTTCTGTCCCTCTCACAACCTCCTGTCCCTAGCTCCTCACAGCAGGGCCAGCAGACTCCAACTGAGCTCCAGCTTCTCTCCCAGCTAATTCACTCTTTATCACACCCATAGCTGGGAGGGCAAGGCTGTTCCTACTCTGATAATGAACACAGCTGCTATATATCGGAGGTAAGGTTGCCTTTAGCACTATCTCTGTGTCTCCCCACACTCTTGGGCTGTGCTCCACGTGCTGCCGAGACCACTGTGGGGTACCTGAGTTTGGCCAGACTACCCGAAGTCCCCGGTGACTCTGCATTGAGCGTGTCAGGACTTTGGCTCTCTGTTGAAGGGGTGTATTGGTGCCAGGCCATTGCTCTGTAGGGCTGTCTGAGATCACTGTAAAGCTCAGCGGTGTGCGTGGGGATGGGCTGAGGGTCAGAGGCAGGAGCTCGGATTTATGTGGTCCTTTTGACACCCACATCAAAACAAAGGTGTGTCCAAGCTGCCTGGGACAATCCAGCCTTGCTGCCTGTGTGTGCAGGTGGCTTTGTCGGTGGGTGATGTGCTGAGGTAGGTACAGAGGTGACCTGTCACTGCTCCCCAGTGAAGGGCTGTCACAGGCTGTGTGTCTGAACAAGGCTGGTCTGAGCAAGCTATCTCAGCTCCCAGAGGCTCACCTTGCCCAATCCCTGCCTAGAGCTCATTCAAATGTCTCTGCATGATGTTGTGTTGAGACATTAAACAGCCCCAAAGCTGCCTGGGTAAATGAGAGCTCCCACCAGCCTCCTGACACGCGGCTGAACCGTGCTACAATGCCTGTTCCAGTGTCGAGGCGTAATGTTAAGCCTGGCTTCATTTCAGCCTGCCTGCTGGTAATGTCAACAAAGATGCCCTGTTTACTAGAAAGAAAAACCTTGCAGGAATCCAAATGATAGAGAAGGCATTTGAGACTGATTGCCAGGCTCTTTATGCAGGTATATACTGCCAGGTTTGCTTTAAATGGGCATTTAATGGCCTGCTCGGTGGGGCAGGGGGCTGGGAGAGGTCTGTGCTGACATCCAGAAATCTGAGTTTCTGATCACCATTTTCTAGTCAGAGCAGAGGAAGATAAGAAATGTCTCTGGTGGAAATATCATAAATGTACAACAACTGTGTTTTTATTTATACACTGTTTTGTGGCAAAGGAAAGGCTTTGGGGTTTTTTATGCTGCAAAATGTTGTTGGGGTTTTCACTGGTTTTTTTTTATATTTTTTGCCTGGAGAAAATATATAGCGTTTAAAATTATTACAGAATGGAACTTCACCTTCCCTGTAAAATACTGCTCTCTGAGACATGGTGGGATCTCACACTTGACCAAATTAGTATATGTGCTCAAATATCAGAGCTCTGACTAGTAAAAATAACACTAGATTTGCATTTTCACATTTTTAGCTCTTGCCTCCCTGTCTCTTTGGTTTTATGCCTTTTTTCTTGACTGACAATTCTCTTTGTGGCAGATTTATTGCTGTTCTGCTGTTTGGACCCTGTAATCAACTAGACACTTGGCTGAAGACGTTAGTCATTTCATTAAGTACTTCTCTTTCAGATATCTCAGGCACAATTTTCTGTCGCTCTGCTTCCAAAAAGCAAATGACCCACAGCCAGCAAAGTCTGAATATGAATCTTTAATAAACAGAGGTAGTACCAACAATGCTCTCAGGTTTCCAAACAGCAGAGGGCTAATTAAAAGATG
This sequence comes from Oxylabes madagascariensis, assembly GCA_013400675.1. Classification (NCBI taxonomy): domain Eukaryota; kingdom Metazoa; phylum Chordata; class Aves; order Passeriformes; family Timaliidae; genus Oxylabes; species Oxylabes madagascariensis. The sequence continues at coordinate 8,425 of VYZR01009537.1, read as the reverse complement.
CTGAATGGGGAAGAACTGCCATTGCCATCTCGCTCTGACAGAAATGTGCCTGCATCTGTTCCGAGTGAAACCGCTCTTTTGGAAGCATTGTCTCATTTATCCTCCTTGCTTCCCATCAGAACTACACAGGAAACCTTCCTCATGCTACGTGCAGATATTGCACAGTAATTTTTTTGAATTATTTTTCAGTAATTCATTGCTGGAAACAGACTGAATAGTTGTCTTAAGAGTTAAGATAAAGCATGGAGTGTGTTTCTTTTTGTCATCACCGTGTCACTAATGATTATATTCTATCCATGAACTAAGGAAATAGAATTATAGGATTCTCCTACCCTTTATGGGCAAAGAACCATTCTCTCATTTTGTTGAGACTCCTCCTTAAAACGCAGTTCCTCCTTTCAGGGACAGTCCTTCATAGCCATGAGTCCTCTCTTCAGTAGCTTGCTCTCTGCAGGCAAAGGTACTCTCCGTGCCCAGAAAATAATACCATATGTTATTTGCAGAAGCGTGGGGTGTTGCGAGACTGTGCACTCACCCATGCCTGGTTTATTGACCCCGTTAATTTTTATGGAGACTGATTGAACAGAAAGCCAAGTTGGCTGCTCCAGCTTGGCCAAACAGCCTGGTGCAGCACATCACCATCACTGCTGGCACGTAGACCAGACTGAGGGCTGGGCAGCCTTTCTTCATGGCCAGGATTTAGGCTGGAAAGGAGTTCTTTGTGCTCTTCTCTCATTTCCCTGAGGAGGGAAGAAGAATGATAAGCAGGTGAAATCCCGAAATGCCCGTGGGTTCCCCTGAGCTGCTGAGCATCCTCTTTGCAGTTCCTGCCTTGAGGGAATCTCCCAAAGCTCACAGACCAGAGTGCAGCAGCACACACCCCACAAGTCGATAGTGAGGCACAGGGAGGTGCCTGTCAGCATCTCACCTGCCTCAGGCTAAGCTCAGCTCTGCCAGCTCGCCCCCAGGCACCCTCCTGGGCCTCTCCTGCATCTTATCTGCAGAGCTGCACCTCTGCCTGCAGACACTTTCTGGTTCATCCTGGGTGTGACGTCCTCATGACAGGGTCCAGCAACGTCATCAAGCAGTGTTGCAAGATCCACCATGGGGAGTTAGCCCAAACTCGCCTCAGGAGGTGCCCAGGCTTGCCCCTTCAACAGTCTTTTTAGTTTGCTTTGGTGTTTTTTGCTTCCATGTTCACCAGAGTAACCACACAGATTGCTGGATGTTCAGCTCCTCCAGGATTATCATCATGTGAAATGAAATGGAATAAAATAAAGCATATAAAAGAAAAGGAATTCATTAGAGACTACCACAATGACCTGGAAGAAAAGACATAAGAAAATGAGCCTTGTTTAATGATTGTTTATGGTGGCAGCCCAAATTTTAATCAATTAACATATGAGCCCATTACTTGAAGTTGCAAAGGGCCTGAGGAACAGCATTTCTTCCTTTCTCAGAGGAGCTGCAGGGTATCTGCTGACATCTTGGAGGCTCTCCTTCCTCACAGAGGCTTTTAAAGCTGCTATTCTGACTGCAGAAGGCATGGTTAAATCTTACACACGTATTCTGTGTATGCTCTTGGGTACAGTTTCATTCTGTGACCCCCTAGGAGACCTCATTGACCTTCCCACAGTGTCTTGAGCCCCAGGAACGCTCAGTCAGCCTTTCTATTGCCAGGCTTTCTTCAGTGCTACACTTAGGAACACAGAAAGCAAATAGATTTATTGACAGAACCATAATCAAAAGTCAAATGCAGGATGAGAACATGGTCAAATGATCCAATTACTTTAAATTCGAGGCATACTGCAGTGCCTCAGGGGCTGGGAAGCTGCAGGCAGACAGCCAGCCCATTGGACACACCCTTGGCAGTGGGATGGGTGCTGCCAGCCCTGTGTATGACAAGTGTTAGGGGGAGGCTCTCCTCAGGGTAGGGGGCTTCTGTGTCCCACAAGAACCGAAGGTCCTCTCTGTGCCTGGAAAATAACACCACTGGTGCACCGTTGGTATTCTCACCCTGAGCCAAGCAGGGATGTCACAGTTTGCTTCTTGTTTAACACAAGAGAGTCCCACTCTTGCATTTTACAATGCTTTAAGAAGCCAAGGCACCTTTAGAGGTTTTCATTCAATCAAATGCATTAAGTGCTGTTCATTATGTGTTTATTACCTCACTGGTGGATTCCGCATAAGGCTGAGGTATTCTCAGAGGCTGCATTTGCCTGGGCACACATGTTTGGAGTACATGCCTCACCTCTTTCCCTGCAATTTGCCCTTCTGGAATTTGGCAGCATGGTCCAAATGGTAGACTGTTACTTCCTGCAGTTTGAAAAAACATGTTGGAATACCGTCATTTTCCCTGATAAGAGGAGCACTATAAATTAAAAAGAGTCAGCAACACAGGCACATTAATCTTCCTGATGCAGTCCTACCTTTCGCACTTCCTGACATATATTTGATGTTGACTTAATTGTGCAGCCTTAAAGTAGGATTTGAGTATGTAAGTGCAAAAGCAGTAATAAACCGTGGATGCAAGCTAGAAGTTGCCTGCTGAAAACTGTGCAAGGGGTGGATGATGCACAGATCCTTGCAGCAAGGAGATCGAGGTGACAAGTTTGGTGTTTTTTCAGCATCCCTCTAGCCGGCCCCGAAAATCAGGCTTCACACAGGAGATCCTGTAAGGCTTTGGAGCATGTGGTGCCATCCTGGGGGTTTCCCTTGCTGCTCTCCCTGGCACAAGAGTGATCTGACCCCACAAGCAGCACGTGATTCTTGGGGCTCACGTGGCGCATCCTGTTCATGCGGCTGCTGCAGAGGTTTGCTTGGAAAGAAGGGCTGATGTCACGGTTGAGATTTTTAGAATGCAGCACAGAAAAACCTTGGTTCTCTTCTCAGTTTTGCTGGAAGAGGTCAGGAAAGTAATTTTGGATCTTTGTGTTTTGGAAGGTATCAGATGATGTAAATAAATGCCTTGTGGGCTCTGAAGCGGTCTTTGCAATCAGTGGGAGATAGGTCTCTGAGATAGCAAAAATCCCACACAAAGTGTTTGCGTGCATCTTGAAGCATTTAAACACCTTTAAAAATATGTCTCTAAAGTGTCTAACTCTGAGCATAGGTTCCTGTGTCCCCTAGGTATTTTCGAAACTGCATCCAAAGTTACTGAGATTTCCCCTAAAGAGCACCCTTTTGTTGTAATTTTCCCGTTGGTTTAATTTTCTCTTCACTTGAAACATAATATATATTAACCTTCACTCATTTTTCTGTAGCAAAATGTAGAGAAGTGAAGCTGTTTCTTAGCTGGTTTATTACAAAAAAAAAAAAAGGAGCATATGGCTGATTGTGTCCCATCTGAAATGCAAATGGTAGAGCTACGTGGAAAGAATTGCTATTGCTTGAGCAGTAAATGTTTCCTAATGAAGTGAGTTTGACTAAGGTGGGAAGCTGGAAATGGCTGCAGGAAGAAATGATGATGGTTAATATTTCAGTGGAGCAGAACATTCTTATTCTGCTGATAAGGAGATTCTTGGGAAATGCACTGGATTTTTTTTCTTATATTCTGTATGTTTATCAGTGTGGGGAAATTGCTACACACAGGGAGCTAGATGCTTTTCGTTGAGTTATGAAATCATGTAATTTAATTTATAACCACAGCTTTTCACCACTGGCCTCTTTTTGAACTGATGTTTTCTGTATCTTTTGAACATTTGGGGTAAATAGACACACCCAATGTAAAAAAAAAAAATCTAGAAGAAGACAACTACTGGTTCCACTGTTTTCCATCACCTTGGGCACATTCCTGGAGGCCAGAAGCCAAACAGAGTGATGGAGAGATCTGACCCACACTCTCTGATTTCCTTCTTCCTCCTCTTGCCACCAAAGTTCTGTGTATATCCCTCTACACCTCCAGCAGTCAAAGGTGTCCAGATGTCTGCTGCAAATGGGAGGTGGACTGACTTTTAAACACTTTCTTAAATCAAGCAGCGAGGCTGGAGGCTTGACATTTCCATTACTTAGCTTTCCAAAGGGAGAGCAGCGGAGCTGGCACTGCGAGGTTCAGCACAACCAGTGGGCTGGAGATAGAACATCAATCGCATTACTTTGCCTTAATGTCAGAAGGAGCTGGGAAGAGTTTAGATAGCAGCATGTGCACAATTACGTGCTCAGAAGAGCTAGAGCAGCTGCCAGGTTAGACCTCTGGCTCTGTCCCCAAGCAAGATCACGTTGGGTTTGCTGAGGCTGAGCTGTCTGTCACATGGCACAGTTGGGGGACAGAAGATGAGCGTGCTTTTCCCCTGCCGATGCCCAAGGGTGTCTGATGTTGTTAATGATAATGAAATAGGAGATAGCCAAAGAAAAGAGTCTGCAGCCTGCTGTCAATGGAAATAATTAGGTTTCTCCATCTTAGAAGCAATGGTGAGACTTGCTGGGATCAGGATGTATCCACATTAGTGCGTTAGATCCGATCCAGAGCAGACTTTGGAAGCCACATTGCAGGGCAGCCCAGGAGCTCACAAGCTGGGTTCTGGAGTCTCTGGAGATGGCCCCAAGCAATCTGAGGATGTGGCCACCACTGCCCTGCCTGCATTTGCCCACACTGTGCTCTTGGACATGGGAGCCTTCACCCCGCACAGAGCACGACACCAGGTCAGGAGACCTTCCTGGGTAACACCTGCGTAAGGCTTTTTGCTTGCTGAGGTATCCAAGTGCTGCAGAAGGTGCTTGTGCTCAAAGTCTTCCCTAAAACAGCATTCTCCTGGTTTTAGTAGTGAGTAGCCTCTCTGTGTCCAGGAGCTGGGGAGATCCCACCAGCCCGAGGCACAGAGAGTGCGGTCACATCCCTGCTCCAGTCTCAGTCTTGGCAGGTGGTTTTATCCCAGTGGGGCAAAGTGAGGCTTCAGTATCGCATCTTCTGTTACAATCAGAGTGCCTCTAGGTGCTGTAATTATTTTCAGAATTAAATCACAAATCAATATAAACCCACATTTATATGGGCAATCTGAGGATGGGGCAATCTGGGATTTATGTGGTATTAGATACAATGGACAGGACCTGAACAGAGGAGAATTTTGTGGCTCCTTTAGTTTGCAGGAGGGCTCAGCAGCTTGCTTTATCTGCATATCTCTTTGGTTTACAGGAGATTACAAGTGGTAATCTTGTGGTACAGTTTTCCATGTAAAACACACTTCTTTTGTCTTTCTTTTTGCTTGCTTTTATGTGCCTCTTCCCTCTCCCTGCATCTCATTTCCATTGAGATATACAAATGACCTCTTGACAGAACTTTCTACTTTCATAATGTTGATTTGCATTGTACAGTTAGGATAATACAAACACTTATATTTCTGAGATGTATTTATGATGTCTTGAAAAGTTTCTCATATTAGCCTCTTCTTTTTTCTCTTTCTGTATCTTTTCAGGTGTGTGTGCAACATTGACTGTTCTCAAACCAACTTCAATCCTCTTTGTGCTTCCGATGGGAAATCTTATGATAATGCATGTCAAATCAAAGAGGCATCATGCCAGAAACAGGAGAAAATTGAAGTCATGTCTTTGGGTCGATGTCAAGGTAACTCTCATAACAAAACTCATTTCAAAGAATGTTTTCAATTTTTGTTCTGGGAGAAAAAAAAAAAAAAAAGAAAAGAACCAGGGCTGGCTTCTTATTTGGGAATTGTTACATTTCCATTAGTCTGCTGCAGTTTATACTGTAGAGCACAGGCTGTGAGAGGTGAGAGGCAGAGCCCTCCGTGATGCAGACACAGCGGGGCGTGAGGGGGGCACCACTCCTGACCCTGCCCACAGCAGCAGCAGGGGACTGCCCAGCCCTGCACTGGGCTCTGCACCAGTCACCATTCTCCTGCCCAGAGCAGCTTGCTCACAGCTCTGTCTGCCAGGCAGCAGCTGGAGCAGGACAGTGGGAATGCCCCTCAGATGCATTTTGCCACCCAGGATGGATCCTCTGGTGCTGCCTTCACTGCAGCAGCATGAGGCAGTCTCAGGAGATTCTCCAAAGAGGTGCTCCCAAACACAGTGCTTGNGTGCAAGTGAAGTTAGCTCTGCCCGAGCACTGTGGTTAGGGCACGGTCTGTATCGAGTCCAGGCTCCCCAGGCAACTCAAAACATTTCTTTTCACACAGACAATACTACAACAACTACAAAATCAGAAGATGGGCATTATGCAAGGACAGATTATGCAGGTACGGTTCCTGTTCTGTGAGAATCACAATTCACAGGATCTGTGTAAGTCTCTTTTCTCCTTCATTTGCTGAGGTGAAGTGTCCTCATCTTTTAGTACGGTTTTCCTGGTTTACTTTAAGAAAACACTGTCCTTCCATTTCTCTTTCTTTTGCTGCAAACTCTCATAATAAATGGGATGCTTCTATTTTTGTCATCCTACAGCTACTCTGGCCATAAAACGCCTGTTCTGACTGAGGAAATAAGTACTGTAAATTATTTGCCAGAATTAGCAGACATTATTGAAAGTTACAGAATCAGTGCACTAGATTATGCATATCTTTGTCATGATATACAGGTCTAAGGAAGTGAAAATCCAGCTCGTAGCAGTGCTGGGATACCATGAAACGCTGCCATAATAAACATCACCTGTCGGCATTTAACTACGAAGTTAATAAGGTTCTTAAAATGTGGGGGGTTTAAGTGATAAATGGATTTAATTTATTTAGAAGCTACAGTAAAATATAATGGCTGAATAGCTCTATATGGCACTTGAAATTAAAAACATGTAAATACTAGTGAGGTTTGGGAGGCATTTTTTACACCCTTTGCCCGGGAGGATCGATTTAGAAATTGAACGTGTGTGCGCGCGTATGCACGCAAACGTTCACAGCTCACACTGAGAATGAAAGCCTCTGGGAAGGTCTGGTGAAAATGGGTCAGGTGATGCACTCATTGCTTCAGTTTTGTGATGTTTCTGTGGTTTTGAAGTGTTTGGAGAGACTAGGTGTGGATCTCTGGGTTTGCTGAGCTGCATGGCTTGGGTGAAACCCTGCTGACGGTTTCACAGGTGTGAACATTTCCTGCTGGGAGAGTCCTGAGGCAGTAGTTAATCCAGCTGGTCATCTCCTGTGCAGGTCCTCTGTGCCATCCCTGTGACAGTGAGGTACCCGGCCTTAGAAATGATTGTTCTGTTCCTACTTAAAACAGTGCGTGATGATTAAAACATAGAGCTGTGAATAAATGATGTCTCGGTGAGGCAGAGCAGTGCGAGGTGTTGGGGGTTGCTGCAGCACGAAGCAGGGAGGGTAGAAGTTGCTATGGAAAGAAAATGCTGGGACGAATTTCTAGAAGATCAAGGGTGAGCCACAGTCCAGCTGTTTCCTACTGTCAAGGAGCCCTTCCATTGGTGAAGACAGGGACATGCAAAGAGAAAAAAGTCTCCAGCATCTTTCCTCCAAACTCTTGATTACCCTCTGCTTTTTGTGGGAGGTAGTAGTCAGTTTTCTAAAAAGGCTGGAAAGGCTGATGTTGTGTCCTATGGGGACCGGAGACAGGAAATAAGGCCAAATAGGCCAAAATGATTTATGTAAAATTTAGAAACAAGGCCAAGTAATGTTATCTTAAATCCTTTCTCTTTCGTGCTGGAGAGCTGAGGAGAGCACTGGCTTCCCCAAGCCGAGTTGAAGGCCTGGAGCCCCTTTCCAGCGTGCAGGCTGTCCTATGCTGCTGCTGTCTGGTGGATTTGCTTTAGGATGGCAGGGACCTATGTCAGGTAAAGAGGAGACAGCATGTTTAAGCATGAAGCAAGTGAGTTGTAACAAGAAGGGAGGAGAGGCAGGTTGGGGATTAGGGAGGAGGAGGAGATCGCAGTGGTGACAAGAGAAAGCCACATCATGATCATGGAGGAGAAGGAGCGCAAAAGGCACCTTGAGCTCAAGTGAGCAGGAGGAAGAGAACAGCCCTTGCTTAGCAGAGATGATATTTCAGCCCACCTTCAAGAGGAGAGGTGGTGGGTAGAAGAAAATTGGCTGCAGGAGAGTGTTGTCAGGGGTTTGGAGCCAAGGTGGTACCTCAGGAGGAATCTGGGTTACTTGACAGGGAGGAGGGCAGAGCCAAGGCACAGAGGAGCAGGTCCGTGGTGGAGACGGTCTCCAAGCCCCAAGAGGTCGGGAAGGAGTGTGGGAACATGTGGTTCAGTGAGAGATGACAAAGACCTGTGGAAAGGACACAGGGCACCTCCCTCCTGTACAGCCGTGGCAGTGATGGAGGCATCCTGAATCAGCAAGTGAGTCCAGTAGTTTCCTCTACAGGAAGACACCATTGTTGCACCTTAGAAAGCCACTTCCTGGGGCTTCTAGTGTGGCTCGGGCCCCAGTGGGCTTCTCAAGGGTGGTGACCCTGGGCAGGTCTCATCAGGTTCTATCCATTGATTTAACCTCAGCCACAGTTGCCTGTGCCAGCTAATGTCTTTTTT
>VYZR01009521.1:7966-23377 GCA_013400675.1 Oxylabes madagascariensis | reverse complement strand
ATCAACAAATCCATTAGGTTTCGCAGAAATGAGCTCCCTGGCCCTCAGTGCTATTACCAGGACAGGTAGGGGAGCAAAAGATCACCATCTCTCAGCACCTGTGTGAACTTGGAATACCTTAAACAGATCATCAAAGTCATGCTTACTCTGGTGTGTGGAATGAAAATATTTATTGGTATAAGCTGGACAATTTATAACACTGTTACGGAACCCAAGTGCCCCACCAATTTATCCAGCCAAGAATATGTAATATGTTTGATGAAACTTATACAAGAAATAAGAAAGAACTATATTAACAGCAGGGTCTTGCATTATTTAAGTTCCTTTCTTCACTAGTATCAGGGTCAGCATCTTAAGAAAAAATGCTACATTCATCACTCAGGGTAGTAGAGGCTGCACTTACTTTTATTTTCAGATTATTACAGTAAAGAATTTAAGAAAACAAAAAAGATTCTCTATGAAATCATGCCCATTAATACAATCTCTTGTAAAACGTTCTTTATGCTTTGTATTTGCATATCTCATTCTTGCTAAAAGCATGGTAGCTGAGAATACACACTAGTCAGCATTAAACAACTAGGTACTTTTAAATGTTAACTGTACATGGTAGCGTAAAATTACAAATGGTCAAAGATCCTGTGTTTTGGCCAGAAGGAAGGAAAATTATACAAATGTTAATAAGAGATTTTTTAAGGTCATACTTGTAAAATGATCCCAGTGCAAAGAAAATGCAGTTAATATTCTTACCTAATGCCCCCTTCCCTCATCTCCCTGCTATCTCACTTGNAGAACCTCAAAAAATTAGGCAAACAGGAAGCAAGCAATGATCCAAGTATGCCAACTGTGAAAATACAAGAGACAGATGGAGATCAGAGCTTTTCAGGTGGAGATCTGTCTATAGAAACAATAGGAAGACCTGGAATTCATAAACATGGAACCAGAATCCAGAAAGGAAGGATAAAGTAATAAAAAGTGGATATAAAATATGCACAAGATTTAGTTCTGTTTGTCTGGAACACAGATTTTAACTTGTAAATTGTATTGACATGCAAGAAACAGCATTCCTATAAAAAACCCCACTCAGGTGAATTATGTTAGTATTGCTGGCATATAGCACAGTGAAGAAATGAGCAGTGATTCCCACAAGTGTTGATACATAGAAGAATTCCAAGCCTCAGGGCTGATGTGTTAAGTCCTTTCAATGCTTAGTGACAGTAATATACATAAGTTGCATACTCATATCCATTAGGATACAAACACCAGAAATTAATTAACTGATCTGAAAACGTTTTTTGGTAGCAGCAAACAAGCACAGCTGGATCCAGGAACCAAAGCCTGAAATTGCACATAGAAAGCTGAAAGGTGATGTCTAAGAAGAATACATAATACAAGAAGGTTAAAAGAAAAAAAAAAAAAAAAAAAAGGGAAAANAAAACAAAAAAAAAAAAAAAAAAAAAAAAAAAAAACAAAAAAAAAAAAAAAAAAAAAAAAAAAAAAAAAAAAAAAAAAGTGGAAAATCCACTGCCTAGACAGTGTGGTGGTAAATTACATAATTACATGTCTCACAATACTTCCCATAGTCCCATATTCATAAAGTTTCTTTTGCAATCTCACTACAAGCCCTTTCAATATATGTCCTTTCAAAATTAATTTCTTTAAAAAGACTTATGCATGAACTGTTCTTGTTAAACTGTTTAACACTCCAATTAAAACAGTATGAATAAAAGAACATTTTGTAACTCAAGGTGACTGAAATCCCAAATGACTGCGTGATCTTAACTTCTAGNCTACTTGGTACAAATCAGTGTCAGATGAAACCCTTAAAGAAAAAAGTGCCTGTTTTGAGAAAAGCTCGACGTGCACACAGCCAGGTAAGTGAAAAGCATACAGTACTATAAAAGAGGCACCTAGGAGTATTTTCTTGGAGCTTGTCTGATTATCAGCTTTAAAATCAAGAAATTCCTCCTTTCTGACAGTATGTTGTAACAAGTCCTAATCAGCACTCTCAATCCCTTAATCCAGTGGACTGCATCGCTTGCAGAATAACTTTAATAGAAAGGACATAAAATTCAATTATGAGATGAATAAATTAGGACCTTTCACAATTGTGTGCGTGTGAAATAAATCCAGTGAGGATGTGTTGGGGCCAAAACTACTCTCACATTCTTGAAAAGAAAAACATAATAAATGTTTACCTGAATTAATAGATTATCTACTCAGTCCCTCAGGTCCTTCCAGAGAATCTCATGATAGAAGACACTAAAGACTGAAGGGAATTTCATACAGAAGCAGTACGTCACCAAAATGACCTTCCTAGAATATGAGTTTTGTTTAATGAGATTAAACAAAAAGACCCACCAATAAAATAAATCCAGATCCGTATATACACTCCTACAACTACAAAACACTTTCATGCTTATAGCAGGAATTCATCACAATTGTCTTTCTCCAATAAATTAATAATTGGAAGGCAGATTTGGCATTTAACTTATTTCCACACTTCGTCATGACATGCTACCTATACCTGAGATTGTCACCTCTATTTTCCTCCTCCTTATTGTGCAAACTATTTCTTCTTCCCTTTTCTGACCAATACTGCCATCCCATGACCACCCCTTACTCTCCATAAATGCCTTCTTTCACCTGACTTTAGAATTCCATGTTTCCTTTGTGTTCTCTAATGCCTGATTCCCATGCAGCATCTCCACCTACAGGAAGCGCAGCCTCTTCTTGTTCATTGGGTTCATCCTCTCTCTTCCTTCCCTTTTCACTACCAGACTCCCACCCCATGATCATAACTCCTGGTCTGCTGTCACAATTCAGAGACCAGTTAAGCAGCTTAACCTTCTAGAAAACAACCCAGAGCAGTGTCAGACAGCAGGGCTTCAAAAATACTGGTAATGTCTATGAAGGCTTCACTTTGAATCACTAGGCTTGCCAGGCCCTAAGCTCCTCCAGGAAAGACAATGATTCATCCTCAACCTTTGGAGGTGCGGAGGAAGAAATCTCAGCAGCTACAGTCCCAATGCTCCATTTGCAAGACTAATTTTGGAAACAACATGAAAAGCAAGGAAATTCATGGGATTTTACAAAACCTAGATTAATTCTTAGTTTAACAGTTTGCAAAATAGCCTTCTTGGACTCCAAAGCCTGGCTCTGCACCAAACCATAGTGTAATGAATACCAGAGGCTTAAAGTAAAATTCAAAGGCAAAAGGATTCAAGCTCTGTGTAAGAATATTAACAGGTTTTAAAGTTAGCATGTACACAAACACCACAGAAAATCTAAAATGAGAATAAGAAATTACTTGCTAACCTTTGCTCTGTCTGGGTCTTTTGTTCCTACTTTTCTGAAAGGTGGAGTCCATGCTATTGGTGACAGTTTTTTTGTGGGAAGGAAGAGAGAGATTATTATCATCATCAAGAAATGCCATTGCCATGCCAGAACAAGTATGGCTGAATATTAATCATGCTAAAAGATACAGCCCCCTGCATCTAGACAGACCATTACTGAAAACAGTGACTTAATCTTAAAATGGCAAGAAAACATTTCAAATGCACGGGTTCGATACTGATAAGTTAAACTGTCTTGCTACCAAAAAGTCTGAGCAATGCAAGTGAAACATGTCTGCATGTGGAATTTGTCCTGCCAGTGGCTCACCTGAGCCATGGTTCTCCTCCTCTGCGACTATATACAATAGAATACAAGAATACAATGGAAACAAGTCAGGTCTTGCATCAGTTGTACAATGTGACTGTTAGTTGAAACTAGGAGTTCATATAAACAGTAAGTACCTTAAGGTGAACTATTTAATATCAGAAAGTTAGATTTTTGTAATCTCAGTTTCCTTTACTGTTCCTCCATTACCACAGTCAGTTGTCATTTAAGGCTCCTTAAAGGAACATAAATGAATATTGAAATGTTATTGCCTTCTGCCTGTTCCTAGAATTAACAGCAAAAGGTAGCAGCCACCGACTGCCCAGTAGTTCAGCAAGATTTGCTGAAGGGTCAGAAAGGTAACAGGAATTTCAGTCAAAGACTAGACAAACTACCTCCTTCAAACTGTCAAATGTCCTTCGAAAGTAAACACGCTACTGCACTTAGAATTTTCTTTCTGGGAAGACGAGCAGAAAGACAACAAACCATATATGTCAGATATTATGCACATTACTTGGCATCCTCTGGAAAGCTATGGTGATGAGTAAGGTATAAAAGCCCACATAAACTTTAAAATTGCGAAGAAAGAAGTATCAAAACCTTGCTTCAAAGGAGCTTTCTTGTGGTTTATTTCCAGAAAGATTTATTCCAGAACAGAAACAAAAAAATTATAAAACCAAATCAGATTTAAATGAAAATAGCATTTTCTAGGAAGGAAAGATTTTTTTTTCTGATTCTCCTGGACCTAGTCACGTCACTCTTTAATAAAGACCAATTTCTGGTAGAATTGCCTGTATTAATCCCTAAGCTCCTGAAAGAGATGCTTTACTCTCGACTCTTTGCAGAGCTGTATAGGAATGATGAGACAATGATTGTTTGCAGAAAATGAAGTCCATATACAGCAAGAAACTGTCTGGAACCAAGAATGCTTTCTACAACATGAATACGTGTATGGGTATGACAGCTTGAGACAGCAATATCAACCTAAACTAACCTAGCACGTGGAAAAAGCCCCAGTTTTGATTTGGATTCTTTAAAAGCATCTTTAGACTTCCCTAGAGAAAGGCTTTGCTTACAAGTGATTACCATGCATGATACGCAGCTACTGGAATTCATGGAATGCAGTTAATAAAGATATAATGCTATTTAGTAAAGATATAAATGAGGAAAAAACAGAGAAAACACCATAATGTTAGCCAAGTCACACTAGTATGAAAGGTTCCACTCCCAATAAAACGTAAAGTCTATCAGAAATAAATTACTTTATTGCTGACTCTAAAAAGAGTGCAAGTGAAATTGTTACATTGACCTCAAAAGACGTTAAATTATATCCTAGTGAAGGTACAGGAAGTTATGTTGTCTCTACAGTTAACTATGAGGGTAAATTTCACATAAGTTTTGAAGTCAGCTTTTCAAATCATGAGTACATCTAGGAATAACTATCCATACATCTACCTTAACTCAAAAAAAGTCCCAAAACACCAGGACATTCAACAGAAGTTTGATTACATCTGTTTTGTAGAGATTTGAAGATAAACTGTAATTAGGAGATAGTAGGGTTTCTAGAAGATCCTAGTAGATGAGGCTTTGAAATTTTAACCAGGAGGGAATTAACAGATGAAACAAAATTAAAATAATATTAGCAAACAAATAATTAGCTATCAAGCAAGATTCTCCCAGCATACTGTCTTGTTAAAACAGGTCAAATAACCAACAACAGTAACAAAAAAACTGAACACCCCTCCTCCCAAAAAAATCCAAACCCCAAACAAACAAACAAAAAACAAGTGGAAGTCTGCAACAGTTCCAGAGATGAAACTATTTTCCTCAGCTGATCTGTTTTATACAAAATTATGTATACACCCAGTGGAGTTTACTGGGAACTGTCACTGAGCAAACGTATCATTCAAAGCCTCTCAAACTGCAAAACACCAACAGGACTACTGAGGCAGGGGATATCCCAGAATCTGTACAGGAAAACTAAAGGTCCCATGAAACATTTGCAGGCACTGGCCCAGCCAGCTTCTACCACACAGGAGACAGCAGGGTCAGAATGGAGCGAGGCGTTATCCAAAGTAAAGAGTGGCAGCTGCTCCTCAGAAACAACTGGATCCTGCTCAAGCAGGTTATCAAAAAAGAAACTCATACTTAGAGACCTGCACCAATTGATGATGGGACCTGAGGTCAGGGACACAGTGCATACACAAGGTATTGTATCAGTGCAAGGTATTCGACTTCATCCGTTATACCTCACTCCTGCATCAGGGGTTAGCCTCAAGCTAGTATAACAGTAAACTGAGCCTGTTTACTTTTAGACAAGTAATAGCTGTATCTGGCCATGCCAAAAGGACATATGGCTTTCCAAAACTAGGGAACATAACCTAGCAGAATGGTAAAAACTGCTCCTTGATTATGACTAAGAAACAGTAATTCCAAGTGCCTCTCATAAACAGCTCTGTGCTATAAAAAGAAATTGGGGTGCTAATGTGAGTCAAATAGAGGCATAATTTTCATTTGTTTTCTGTTTAGTCATCTCGCCCAGATTTACAATCGTGTTGAGTTTCCTAAATAAACATTATTATTTTCTTTCATCTACCATCGGAAATGCAAAGTGAAGGACAACATCGTAATCATCTTATTGGCAAGGTGAACCCATAATCAGGATTCTGGTCTAAGCAGAAGCCAGTGTATTAGAAAGCTCTTCCCAGAAATCCCTGTGAACATAGTACTAAATCTAAATGCTACAGACAAAAAGGTGATACCCACTAAAGATCTTTGAGGAAACGCCGCCAGGAATTCTGATAATGGCAGCTGTCATCTTTGCTGATGAGAGCCAAGGAAGTGCCCAAGGTGTCTGAAAAGCTGTCTGGACCGTTGGGCTCCAAGGCTGTTGGCCAACAGCTTGAAGTCCTACTGACTGGCCAAAAGAAGTGCCATTCCTCATGAGTCACTTCTGGGGCTGGCATTGCTTCACATCTGCAGCAACAACCTGATCAACAGCACAAAAGGACCTGCCCTGAGGAGCTTCTCAGGTGACACCGACTTGGAGGGAGCTGGTGGCTGCTGGAAGGCCCCAGCCCTTCAGAAGGACCCGTGGCACTGGTCCCTCCGTCTCTCAGAAGGCCCTGCCGGCTGCAGGGCTCACCTGCCGGGAAGCCCAGGACGCTCAAGGCACAGCCAGGGCTGCAGGCCCTGCAGGGACGGGGCTGGGGCCCAGCAGGTGAGAGGGAGAAGGGAGTCAGGAGTGGATCCTTGCCGTGCTGGAGGCCAACCACGTCCTGAGCACAAGTGTGGCTGCCAAGCACAGGGAAAGGATGGGGGCCCTCGGCTCAGTAGCTCGTGAGGCTTCATCTGGAACTCTGTGTGTCCACATCTGGGACCTCCTGGAACAAGACCAGTCTTGACCGCCTGGAAGAAAATCCAGAGCAGGGCCCAAGGGTGGTGTAGGCGCAGGAAAGAGCAGGCAGGGGGAATGGAATTTTTCCCTTCAAATACCTGCCAGGAGCCACAGAGAAGACAGACTCTTCTCAGAGGTGCAGAGAGGAAAAGGACAGGAGCCAACAAGCCGGAGCAAGGGCAGAGTTGTCTGGGAATCGGGGAAAAAAATGTTTCCCAAAGAGGGCGGATAAGCCTTGAGTCAGGCTGTTGCAGCCGAGGCTGCAGAAAATCCATCCCTGGAGACCCTCAAACCTTCACAGGAAAAGGTCCTGTGCCATTTTGAGGTAGCCCTGCTTTGAGCAGGGGGCTGAGCAGAGACTTCCAGGGGTCCCCACCAGTCTGCATTCCTCCTTGAGGCTGCTTTGGGTTGGTTTGTTTGCCTTTAGGAGGGTGAGCAAATATGGGGGCGGGGTTGACAGGGGAACCTTTTTTCTCTGAATGAGAGGTGCCTCATCTGTGGCAGATGCAGGCACAGGCATAAACAAATGGATCCACACGACAGAGGAGGTCTGTAAGCTCTGCCAGCAGTGCAAATATCTGTTATGTCCAAGAATCTGGACACCTCTCTTTATCTCTTGATATTTTCTCAAGGAACTTCCTTCCCGTTTCCAAGACGCTTCTCCTCCCGAGGCTTCATATGCTATTTGCATAAGGGACTAATTATAATCAGGGCTGTTCAAGCAGCAAAGATGTGGGTAAGGGAAAACCTGTTTGATCATCAAAATTGCTCACTTTGGAGAGGAGGAATTTAGATGATTACACATGCAGATGTGTATGCATACACATGGGTTATTTTATTTTGCTTTTTACTGTTATAATAAGGCGTAGCCACACATCCTTTTCAGGCTTCTGTGTTTAGTATAACTATTTGCAGAGCGGTCCCATGACTAGACCCTTTCAGAGGCCCTTTGCAATGTAATATTTTCCCCAATTCCATCTGACATTAATCCTGTGGATGGTTATAAACACAAGAGAAAAAAAGCTCTTCAGTTATTACAGGGCAGAAGCCAGTGACATAATTGCCAGGGACAAGATTCTAAACCTGTTGATATCAGAGATAAGGTCTCAGGTAGAATGAAGAAAAGGAAGCCTTATCACAGTATCAATCTTCTAGCACCTTCCAGCAGAAATTTTAGAGCAGTGAAGATGAATAGGCAAGTCCTTAGCTTTTGCTTCTTGCTGATAGCCAAGATAGGATCCAATAGATAGTTCTTTTAAAATCCCGGAAATCACAAGAACACATGGAATACTAAAACATTTAGACTGGCAAGGCCAGGACGTTAAAAAAGCCCCAGTTCCTTCAACAGTATAACATTTTACAAGAACATACAGAGTTTCTCCCTGTACAGCCTCAATTGACAAGGACTGACTTTGGAAAATTTCCCTGAATCCTTCTAATCCCACATATAATTCTCATCCCTTTGAGAAAATGAACATGGATACAATTAGACTGTTCAAGAAGAATTTAGCAGAATACCAGACTCGGTACAATAATAAATAACTTCTCCCATTTCATCAAGGCCCTATCTTAACATCTCATAAATGCCAAGGTAATAGCTGACAGAAACAATTTTTCCAGTTTGCAGCATCCAAGAAGAAAGCCAGACAATGAAGGGGCAAGTTTCACAACAAAACCCAGGCATGAACTTTATCGTTTACATGGATCAAGTTGCCGAAAGCTATAGTTTACCATTTCAAACACATGAGACCTGGGTCCAATGATTAAGCCAGACTTGATAGCAGATGCCGAAAAAACCCATCAGCCATGTCACAAGACCCTAGACCAGCAGCTGTTGTCTGCCTTATTTAACAATGGGGATTGCTACCAAAATCCCCATGCTTCTCCCTGGTCACATTTCTCTGTAACCACCAAGACATAGGCATCTTAAACCCAGTAAAGTCCAGTTATGACAAGCTGTCCTCAACACCACACCATGTCCTAGATTTAATATAAAAGCTAAAAGACATGGTGAGGCTGGCCCAAGAGAGCCAGCTAGGAACCAGCCTGATGAGCAGAAACAATACAACACAGTGGCCTAATTGAGGCTTCAAGCATTGCTGTTATTTCATTCAGCAAAACTGTTTTCAAATATAATAGTTGAATAACTCGGTTACGTGCATTGCCTATGTTATGAACCTGACAAGAGGAACCAGCTGGAAACTGAGCTGGAGCTGAAGCTCTTTATCATCACAAGTGAAAAAATCTGGATACCATGGGAAACAAACTGTCACAACAACAGAGGGACTAAGAAGATCAGATAGTAAAAATGTTTGCAGGTGTCTTTTGGCTACAATCCAGAAGATTCAGTCTGATTCAGCATGGAAACTAAAGTAAATTCACAAACTTACCTGCAACTCTATGCAGTGGGTACATTAGAAACTAAGGATTATCACTGAAAAGGAGGGGAAAAACAATATTAGTAAGAAGATACAAATGGAAAATGTTACAGATCCCTCATACTGAACTGGAATGGGGCAACCCTGAATGTGCATACATACTGGGGAATGAGAGACTGGACAGCAGCCCTGCAGAAAGCTGGAGGTCCTGGCTGATGGCAAGATGAATGAGAGCCACTGAGCCCTGGCAGCCAGGAGGGCCAAACCTGTCCTGGGGAGCATCAGGGACAGCCAGGGAAGGGAGGGGATTGTCCTGCTCTGCTCTGCACTGGGGCAGCCTCACCTCCAGTGCTGGGGGCAGTTCTGGGTGCCACAATATAGAAATGACACTGAGCTGTTAGAGAGTGTCCAGAGGAGGGCCACAAGGACGGTGAAGGGCCTTGAGGGGAGCAGTGTGAGGAGTGGCTGAAGTTACTTGGTCTGTACAGCCTGGAGGAGAGGAGACTGAAGAGAGACCTCATTGCAGTCTACACCTTCCTGGTGAGGGGAAGAGGAGGGGCAGGCACTGATCTCTTCTCTGTTATGACCAGTAACAGGATTCAAGGGAATTGCCAGCAGTTGTGTTGAGGCAGTTTAGGTTGGATATTAGGAAAAGGTTCTTCACCCACAGGGTGGCTGGGCACTGGAACAGGCTCCCCAGAGAAGTGGTCACAGCACCAAGCCTGACAGAGTTCAAAAAGCTTTTGTACAACACTGTAAGGCATATGGTGTGACTAGGGGTGGCCCTGTGCACAGCCAGGAGTTGGATTCAATGATCCTGAAGAGTCCCTTCCAACTCAGGATATTCCGTGATTTTGAGATTCTGCATATATGCACACCAGATGACAGTTCAGTTCCTTTCCAATGACACATGCTGAAAAGGGTCGAGGCAAAGTTCAATACATAAGTAGATCAGTTTCTATTATGTGTATTGACAGACTGGTTGAAGTGATTCCAGGACTCCAGAAATTTTAGGATTTTATCATTCTCCAGGCCTAAGCAAGTTAAATAGGAAGTCATTTGAGCTTCAGCCACTTTTAAGAGGATTAATACACCTTTATCCTCAGTCTGTATGCTGCTCTATACTTGAGACAATGTCAAAATTTACAGTTAATTCACGTTCAGTTTTGAGTTCTGTGATATGAACATACACACCTCCAATACTAACAAACCATAATAAACATGTTTAAGTTGAGGACTCCTCTCAGGTGGAAAACAAAGTCATACCTGGGAACAACATATAGCAGAACTAATGGCAAAACAGCACTTTTGCTATTTTAAAGAAAGCTGCTGTCTTTAATACATCTTACAACTTTATAGAGAGTTACACTGATTTTTTTTCAATAGTGTCTGGAAATGAAGACAGATAATTTATTAATTTTTCTTACAGGAAACTGTGTGTGGTCTGTATTACAGTTACAATTTCAAGCCAGCATTGCAAAACAGACTACTACATCTCCACATGAATCAGCAATGAAGCCAATCATTGCTGCCAGAAGCTAAAATCTGAGAAACAGCATCAATACTGAAGAGAGATACTCCAACATTCCCAGTGCATGCTGTCAAAATACACAATAGTTGCCTAGCTGTGTTCTGTACAGGTTGTGTACATAAAGACAATGCAAATTATATACAAATTATATACAAAAGCCTTCCTTAAGTTGATCAGCTCTCTCCATGAGAAGAAAAATCAGTAGAAAACAGCACAAACTAATACTTACAGGAATAAGTTTAGGTACCCAGAATTCAGACAAGGAACATAAGTCATGCCCACAAAAGGACAAAAAGTGATTAGTACTTTGAAACAAGCCCCTATGACACAGTGAAGATTTTTAATCCTTTGCAGAAGTCCCTGCAACTAGAATATTCACACAGTTGTGCTGAAATGTATGAAAACAGAGACTCTTAAAAAAATCACACTGAACAAGAACATGCTGTCAGAACTAGAGACTTAAGTTTGGAAGTATTTTCCAAGCACATTACAAACCAGCACACTCTCCCTTCATGTCATTAATCAACAGTCTCTTTGCTGTGATAATCAGCAACTGAAGACTCCATAACTCTATCAACCTAAGAGGCCAAGCAGGCCCAGATGAGGTGAACACCATCATGTTGCTTGGTGCAACACCTACAGTACACAAACTCTTCTCCATCTGATCTTCCACAAGTTCTCTCTGAATTTGCAATACTGAAACATGACTGACACAGAAAGTGTGTGCTTTGGTATAATTTAATTTCAGGTTTCTCTGTTCAACAAAACTATGGCAGAGGGGCATTATGTGGAAAGGTGAACAGAGAAAAGTGCATTTGTAGCAAATGTTTACGAAGTTTATCTCCTGAGTTCAGGTATCTATGAAACACCAACTCATTGAAGCATAAAATACCAAATACCTCCCCTTTAAAACTCATTTCTTGAATTAATACCATTCTATGACACAAGAGCATGATCTGTTATTCTTGGAGTCACCAGTCTTACATATCTCACTGTGCCTCACTCATTAAAATCAGGCAGGTGTTAAGGTTGTTTTCAGAGTTCATGCCATCCACTTGTTCACTTCAATCTTTTGCCATGAGCAGAAGCCATAAGAATACTGAACTACTCAGAACTGTTTCTAAATTGAATATACACCTATTTACCAACAACTTTTGTTACACTTGTCTGACATCTCGCAATGTTACAGGAGAATAACCTGCTCATACACTGCAGACAGCGCATGGGAAAAGAACAACAAAGAAAAATCCACAAGTGACATCTATCATCTAGGTATGATTTCTCTCTATGTAAAGCTAACAGAATCATACTAAGATACTATTGACACAGAGCCAGCTGAAAATGTGAACTGCAGCAAGAGATATAATGCAGATAAATGTCCCTTTTCTGTGCTTTAAAGAGTTCCATAGGCTCTTTCTTCTAAACCCTTTCATTAATTACACTGTCTAGTAGAATCCAGCATTTTTTGCAAAGGCAAAGTTTTTCTTGTCACACATTGAGCCTGATTTCCCCTTCCCTAGCCCCATCAGCTTAAAGAGAAAGTGGCTATTCTGTGAAAGAATATGGAATCTACATCCAGAAACATGCTCTGGGCAGTAAACAAAATTACTATGGGCTACATGTTGTACCTAGACTTACACACACAGGAATTAGTTCAAACTTCTCAGCACTCAAATACACAATTTTATGTACCACTACACTGATTAAAGGTACTGTTACTATCTCCTTCTAGAGCTAGATTTGTTGTTATTCTAAGGGTTAGTTGTATGATTACATCTTCTGACGCAATAAAACCATCATCACCCAGTTCTTTCAGGCATACACATTACAGGAAGGTACAGTAACTACAGCTAGGCAGAATTTGTATAATTATTGAGGATTTTTTGCATGGTAGTTTAGATACAGTTTCTATGAGAGCCAGAATACCATTAGGAGGAAATATTCCTCCATCATCAAATTTGGTTTTAAATGAAAGCAAGTGCAATACCATGGACACATGTACATTCATATGCAGAGCCTTGCCCAATTGTGGAAAAAAGCGATGACAACTTCTGCAAACAGAGGTAGCTAATTGTGATTTGACCTGGGGATACTAAACACTTATAAACAGACTTTGCTGAGGTGAATGTCACTATTGCAGTGGCACAGGACTGACTTTGTGCTCACTGGAGCAGCAGTTCTTCAGGGAAAGGAACAGTGAATTCTGGGGAACCAATTTGTTAAACATCGCTGAAGGAACACGGCAGAGATGTGGGTGTTCAGTGCTCTGATTTAACAGTCATTTGAAATGAGTATGAATAGACAGCATTACATATCAGCAGGCTGTGCCTCAACTGAGGAATTAATCACTGTATCGTGATTTCTGGAAAGTAGCACTTAATTCAGTGGACAGAGAACTGCCCCAAAACAAAAGGACGTAAGAGGAAGGGAAGGGAGAACCTCTGTGGACTAATGTCTGTCTTGTTGGTCATGGAGGAAAATTAATGTTATTTTTATTCCTTTACAAGTATTTCAAGCAATTATGTCCCATTTACTTTGGTGCCAAACAGTGCTTGCTAGAGTCAGGTCTCCTCTACTGCAAACAGCAGTGCTCTTCAGCCAGCAAGTTTCAAGGTCACGCAGTACTAAACTTGCAAATGCATTGCCACAAAGAAGGCAATAGATGTTGTCAACAATACTGACATATCTTCCTGAAATAATCCATCTTTTAAGTTTCATATTCATTAGAAAATTCAAATGATTTTGAAATGTGTCATGACACAAAACAGAGGCTATAAACCTACACGCTTCTCAGTTAGGGAAAAGTTATTCTTATCTGTAAGCTACTTAGAAATCTGATAACAACTAAAATAAGTACTGTCATTTGACAGAAAAAGGAGCCAAGACACACAAATGAAAAAAACCTTCGACCTTAAATAGACAGAAGATATGCTTGAACTGTACAGTGCTCTGGGATCTGCACAGTATGCACACACCCCTCCGTCATAGAGGGTCCAGTGCATAAAGTTCAGTATGGTGCATCAGAACACCAGCCAGTTCAACAGTCTTTTTCAAGTAGCCATGGTTTAAACACAGATGTACGTAAATTTTTAATTTAAAATTTTAATATACATTCAATACTTCCTTCTTCTGTACTTTCCATGCCCCTTGTGGTACAAGTAAATCTAACTAAACCCATATTCATTTTTTTGGCATTGTGAGGTCAGAGACTGTATGAACTCAAATCAATGATTAACAATAGTTCTTGAAGTGAAACAAATCAATTTCAATAATTATAGCTCACAGAATTCAGTCAATTTTTCCTGTCCCTTTTCAGTGCAGTTGTTAAAGTTTTGCTTCTGTTTTAATTTTTAAATAAATTGTTTTGATTATATACATTTGGGGTTTTTCCCTTTTTTAAGTGAATTGCAGGTATCTAGAAATCACTGCATCTTGAACCTGAAAAAACACAAATCAATGGATCCCAACTTCAGTATCCCATTGCTCTTCAGAACCATTAAAAATTACTTCCATTTTGATTTGGATGTTCAATATATTAAATTAGCACTTTGTTCCACAGGAATAGAGGCCACTGGACAGAGGGGAATGTTTTTGCTTATGCCCGGGAGGTCTAGGATTAAAAGTTACTTCTTATATCTATATATGTACATTTAACCTTAAAGTATTGTGGATGAGAAGTGTTTGCAAGAGTAAAAGCAGGAAAAACAGTTTCCCATTTTTAATCTGGACAAGACAAAATCCCACTTGGTCTCCAAAACGTGAAGTTACCAAATTTTTACTTACATTGCACTCTCAGGGACTTCTGTATCCCAGAACTCATTACTGGGCTGTAGTTTGGGGAAACAATTCCTCCAGAAAATCCAAAAGGATGGAGTGAAAAAGGTAGCAAAATTGTAACCAAATAGAAAACACTGAACATTGCAAGAAGCATTACAAATACATACAATTGGGTTTGTGTTTTTAATAGATTATGGCTGGCCACTGTGTCTACTTTACTCAGTTCCTTTTTTATCCTCTCTCACTGCAGCTTTGGCTCTTTTCCTATCTACTCCCCAAACTAAGGCTAAATGCCAGTGATATTTGATAGCTGAATTGCAGTTCCCAAGGGCAGTCTGGATATAAATTCAGATCCAAAGTTCAACCCAAAATAATGAAAATCTTTCAGAAGTCTCACAGAAATAACTCTGGTTGTTTCAATGTCTTTTCTTTCTAACACCACTCTTGTCATTTTTTTGTAGATTCATTTATATTTACCACTACTCACTACTAACACCATCTTCTGTTGAAGTCCTACACAACCTAGGTTTCTCACAGAAAAGCATCAGTCAGTATTTTCCATACAGCATGTGTGTAGTAAGTAAAATGAACATTACTCTGAGATTTTAGAACAGAAACTTTACTCATAAAGTAAGGGATATTCATAAACATTATACACAGGAAAAACAGGC